>JAZHYW010058491.1:0-16694 GCA_037355805.1 Ixodes ricinus
AATCGATTACAATTACTATTACTCTTGGCTAAAAAGTATTCGATTAGATTACTTGATTACTCGACAGCAAAAGTAATTGGACATTACTTCAAGAAGTAAGCCTGTTACTTTTCCGATTACTTTATTGTGTGAAGACTTACATCTTTAGCGCACATTTTTGACAAGGCTATTGAAGGAAGAAAAACGGGTTCCTTCTACAGCACCGGCCAGTCATTCTCTCAGTGCGCTGCTGGATCAAGCGGTTTTCACTGGGCCGCAAAATTTCTAGCAGTGTCGCCAACCGCTATTTCACCCGAAACATATCCACTTGGTCCCTGATGAAATAGAAGCTTAGAAGTGCTTCTTGGAATCTCTTGTTCCAAAATAGAAGAAGGTATTTTTGTTTCCCGTTATACCGCTTTATATTTTCTTGTACTGGCAACCAATATGCCCTTACTCTCTTTTCGCACACACACACGCTTCTCGAGATATTATTCACATGTGGATGAACGCTCGCATGCTATACAAAAAGGCAGCAGCTTGCGGAATTTGGAAAGGGATCATGCCGTAGTATCCATTAGCGGAAGGAGATGGCCCCGACCACTTCTCAACTCGAAAGCTTGATTGTCACAAAGACCACGTAGAAGATACGTGATCTTGACGTGTATTTGGTGTCCGGCTTTGTTATATTTTTCATCCGCTTTAGACATTGTCTTCCGTTCTGGTTCTCCCATAGAGTTATTACAATAAACGCTAGAGGCTCAGCTGGCGCTAGTGTGCTGTTGCATTTTGAAGCAGACAGCAAGCAGTCTTAATTTGACTTCCGGTAATGTATTCCTACGGGAAAAAGCGAGTGCATTTTCTCTCTGCGCTCGATTATAAGAGCAAATATCACGAATAACTCGTACGTACTAGGCACATTGGAACATTTCTCAGTCACGCAGACGAAATAAATGGTCAGTTACGGCGTTTTTCTTTCAAATTCATCGCATTAAAAACGGTGCTAAAACGGCTTCGTACGTGTATTTTTGTGCACTGCCGGACACTGTTAGCGCGAACACGGCGTCGACGCTTTCCAACATGGGGGATATACGTGCCAAACGAACGAAGGACATGTAGAAAACCGAGAGAGACGGCAAGAACTACGCAGTAACACTGGATAAGTAACTCCTTGTGCTTGCAGACGATCAAAATAAATTGAAAGTCACGTAATATAGTCAGATTTGCAATAAATAAGTACTGTGAAGATGCTTGTTCTGGGTTCAAATGGTTCAAAGCATCACCCGCACGCTCCAAATCTTTGCAAATAAGGGGAGCCAGAGAGCAGGTGCCCGATAAAAACTGCCCGACATGGGAAATAATAAAAAGACCTACCTTTCGTAGATCGCGTGCTTTATTTTTGCGTTCGAATGTTTCTTTAACCGATCGTAAAGATGCGCACGACGGAGTCATTTTCATCCAATGACAGGACGGGCATATTAGCAATATATAAGCACCACCGAAATGCTAGCAAACCTTGAACACACTCTACATTCCTTTCGATCGCTTGTTTGCTTAGAATCGTCGCTCGTTTTCACATACCTTCCTTGAAACAGGGGTTTGGGGCTGAAATAGAGCGAAGTTTAACATCGTTCAGTGATAAAGAAAAATGCTGTAACTAAAGCAATTACACTTTCACAATACCAATAAAGGTACATACTATCCGGTACAACCGAAATGACAAAAGTTATTCGTGTTATTTTCCGGCGAAGAGACAAAATTCACGCGCGTTTTCCCATAGGAATACACAGGGAGGCTGGAAATGTAGACTGCATGCTGTCTGCTTCAATTTGCAACCGGAAGTCCCGTAGACACTAGCGCCAGCTGAGCCTCTAGCGTTTATTGTAATAACTCTATGGGTTCTCCTACGGGCTGCGAGTAATGTACCGTAAGCAGAATTGTTTTTGTTTATTTCTGTGTGTGTGTGCGTGAGGGGGCTAGTTTGAACGAAGGACTTACAAAGTTATCATTCTGCTCCCTCAAACTTCGCCCTGAATGGCCTTTTTGACGCACTGGGGCTTTCCTGGGGCTTCCACACTACCAGTCCCAGCTCGAAAAAACACGGACATTCCACAGAAACTGTGCACACAAAGGGGTTGACATCCGTTTCCTACAGCTCCGCAAAAATCAATTTTTTCCGTTCGAAAAAAGAAGCAAATGTTTTTTAGTTTTAGAAAAAAAAATGTCTGTGCGGGGGGGGGGGGGGGGGGGCGTGGAAAAAAGTAACGGTTAGAAGTAATTTTCATTACTTCAAAAAGTAATCAGATTACTCTTGTGATTACTGCCTAATAAAAGTGTTCAACTGATTACAAAATTACTCATAAAAGTAATCGATTACAAGTAATTTGATTACTTGTAATGCTAACGGTACAAGTCTGTTTTTTACCCCACAGGGTACTGCGTCTATCAGATTGTCTAGAGACTGTAGGGCGTCCTGGGATCAAGGGGCGTACTCAGGCAAGAGAGTGTGTAATTATCGGTCAGAATGAGCAGAAGATGTGGAAAGCCATTTTTTGTCTTCAAAGTTACGTATTTAATTCGATTCTTTTTTCAGGGCAGTAAAGGAAGAACAAGTGTATTGTTTTAAAAACTGTAATCAGCGCTGCGTACACGTTTGACTCCGCACCGAAAGAAGGGTGGTTTGTCGAACGTGACAAATAGATAGGGGTCTGAGCTTCCGCGTTTATATTTGGCAAAATTTTATTTCGCTCAAAATAAATCGAGGCTTCTCAAAGCCGAAAACGCGAATAAAAAAGAATCTGTAAGGAAATGTTGGAATTTAAGCAAACAGAGGGGAGTAAGAAAGAATAACGCAGTGGGCAACGAGCAACGCATTTTCCTTTTTCGGTTATTCGATCACATAAGCCCAGAAAGTTGAGGACTTCAGCAAGACCTAAATCTGCTCCATCATTGAATGTGCAACACTATTTACAGAGAACAAATATATTCAAAACCCTCAAATGGGGGTCATATATTTTATGTTTTCTTTTTTTTTATCTATCAGAACCGTTGAAATAATATTCGCTGACATTTAATATTGCTTAACGCTAAGATCTGTAATAAATAATAGAAACCTTCTTTGAACATACAAACGCTCAATGAAAAAAGGTACCGCTCATTAGTGTTTCTTTTTAATTTTCTGCTGCAGCCATCTTCCTTCCGCTGCAGTACGCCGTGGAATCGGCGTTCATAGACATAATCGCCGAGCCTTGGCAAAAAATCGCCACCCGACACGTGAGTTCGTAAGATCGTCCAACAGGATCGAGGAGACGGAGGCAAATTTCGCAATGACGCATTCTTAACACGGCTAACGACGCCGGGGAAGTATCTAGGAAGTGCTTATCTTAATTTAAATAAATAAGGAGGGGCTTCGAAGTCTAAAAAAAAACAAAACAATTATCAGTATCCTTGAGACGTCAAACGCGTCTCACACTTATTAGGAGAACGCGTCGAGAAGGCTGTCGTACAGGGGTAGCCTGTCCCGTCACAATGCGGTGTGCTTGTGCTGATGACAATTGCCCATATTCCTCTCGCCCATGCTGAAAACTTTGTAAATCTTTCAAGTAGCTGATAATTCAATGGTCGTGAGACTATAGCTTTAAGGACATACAACTCTCTATAACCGGCTGAAGCACATTGAATAGTCGCGAGTCTATAGCTTCAGAGCCTCATATTATTCTATAGACAGCTATAGAAATCTGAATGGTCGAGATTCTATAGCTTTGAAGACATCGATTATTCTGTAGGTGGCTATATAGTGCCTTATGGTTTCTTTCAGCTGACCATAGAGAGCCATGTACGGTGATGGCTCACCATAGCATTTTCCATAGACGTCCATAGACCATTTTCATATAGGCACGTGTAGAAGACTGCATTCATTTGCCACAGGGGTTGTTTAAATTCACTCGCCTTCCCTTTGGTTCATCTAACTCTCCCGCCAGCTTTCAGCGCCTAACAGACGTTGTCCTCGGCGACGCGAAGTACGAGTTTGTGATGGCTTGCACGGGTGAAGTACTAGTTGTGACTTCACGCACATTCGACGAGCATCTCGCGTACCTTCGCACCATATACTCGAACGAATGCGTCAGGCTGGCTGAACATTCATACTCTTCGAACAACCATGTCGCAATAACCTGCAGTTTTATATACACATACTCAAGGTCATGACGTCAGGCCGAGGCGATGGTGCTGGCTGTTGACCAGAGCATGCGCGGATACTTCGAAAAACAGGTTCCAGGCTTTTCGAAGTTTGTAAACGCGCGCTTGTTTACGAACAATGAGTTGGTGTATATCTAAGGCTCAACGCGCTAGGCACAACGCGGACGATTGCGTATTGTCCCCCTCTGCCTTTGCACGATTGCGCCAGTTGCAGTGATGTGATTGACCAAAGTCATTTTGCAGCACCTTTGGGAACAGCCAAATATGTGTTTTGGAGCAGCAAAACATTGGTTTGTAGCAAGTGAAAAAAAAATTGGGAAGTTTAAGTGCTAAGAAGCGAATGGCATCTGGCAAGCTGCAGCAAATAAATAAACATAAACTGAAACTACCTAGCAATCTTTTACATGCAACCGAAATGTCAACGATACGGGACCGATCGGCAAAATGATGAGCCCTATGGCAACTCGGTCGCCTGCGTCGGCATTCATCGTTGCCGATACGAGCGCCTCTGGCGGCGGCGTCGGGCGTGCTTATGGAAAGCGACCTCGGCAGTCGCAGCTCGACTGCGGTGGTACACCGGTGGGTAGTGCAAGCTTGGCCGGATTAAGGTGCAGGCTAAGGGGGCTGCAGCCCAGGGGCCCCGGCCCTCAAAGGGCCTCATGCTCTAAGTCAGGGGTCTCCAAACTTTTTGGCCAAGGGGCCGGATTGGGGACCTGTCGCAGTCTCGAGGGCCGGAAAACAAATAAATATTATAAATGAGTAAAAACTATAATAATAAGCCCAGATGAGCATTTAAATAGAGGAGCTCAAGTTAGAGTAAAAACGAGAAGTAATCAAAGGTGGATTAATACATATACTTTATTTCGAAATTCAGCATATAGGTAATTGTGACATACGATAAGTGTGACCCAGAAAACTCACCAGGCATTAAATCAAAGCGCATAGAAACTCTGGAATATTCGCACAGATAAAAAAAAACTAATGAGAACGGTAAAACTGTTATGACAATATGCAATAGTTATCACACATGACTCATATCACAATATACACGAGAACGCAAAGGAATTTTAACGTAGTTACAGATATGAAGCAGGAGACTAAGCACGGTGAACCTGATGATGACAACATACGACTATATGCCACAAAACACTAAGCAGTATTTGAGCCGGAATGCATCAGAATTTTGACACATTTACCCGGACATGAAGTGCAGGACTAATGTGAGCGGTGTAGCTGATTCTTCGACTTTATTATTTCGCTGAACTGCGGCTGCAAGCTTGATGAGCCAATAATTAGGAGGGACTTCAAGTGTTCATCAGACAAGTTAGCTCTGTATTTGGATTTTACGTACTTCATCCTTGAAAACGTCTGCTCACAAAGGTATGTAGTGCAAAAAACCGATACATACCCGCGAGCAAATTGTTTCAGGTTTGGAAATTGCTCAGAGCCCAAGGATTTGTAGAACTGTATCAAATTTCCTTCCTTGTAGTTTTCCTTCAGAATGTCGTTTGACTGTAAGTCAATGACTTCTAATTGAAACTGACTCGGGAGCGCATCCACATCGCAGTTAAATGGATTCTGGAACATCTGTATTTCCTCAACTCTCCCATCGAGGTCAGAAAACCGTTCGAAAAATTGCTTCTGAAGGTCTTGGAGGATTTCCATTGCGAAGAATGAGGGGAATTCCGCATCAGTCTCTGTACGGAGCTTTGCACAACAGGGGAAGTGCTCCCAGTTCTGGTTTCGCACTTGTCTTTCGAAGAACTGTAATTTCACCCTGAATCCTTTAATATCCATGTATACGTCATGAATAAGACGTGTCTCGCCTTGCAACCTCACATTCAGCTTATTCATGTGCTCCGTCAGGTCTACACAGAACGCCAATTTCCGAAGCCACTCACTGTTCGACAGCAGCGGTTCGGGCCGATTCTTGTCTGCGAGAAATTTCCTTATTTCTTCTCTAAGGTTGAAGAAACGCGACAGCACTTTACCGCAACTCAGCCATCGCACTGCTGTGTAATAGGTCACGTCTACAAACTCCGATTCACCATCTTTTAGGAATTCACGAAACTGGCGATGATTAAGCCCATGCGACCTGATGTAATTCACGGCTGAAACCACAGGTTTTAAAACACACGACATGTCCACATATTTCCCACAGAGTGCCTGCTGATGAATCATACAGTGCAGAAACATTGGCTTTGTCAATCCACCAACCTCAGCGGCTTTTGTGATTTGTCCAACCAGACCCTTCCTTACCCCAGACATATTCTTTCCTCCATCAATTGCCACCGATTTTAATTTGCCCCACTCCAGGTTGTATTCCGATACAGTCTTTTCTAATTCTCTGAAGATGTCCTCTCCTGTTACGGTCCCATGCATGCTATGTACTGACGCTAGTTCTTCCGTAACGTTGAACTCACTGTCCACACCGCGAATGAACACTAGAAGCTGTGACGTGTCACAAACATCCGTGGATTCATCTAATGCCAGAGAGTAGTGCGTGAACTGCTTCGCTTTCTCAGCAATTTGACACGTGATGCTGGTTCCGATGTCCTCAACTCTGCGCGCTACTGTGTTCGGAGCTAGGCTGACATTCCTGATTATATTAATTTTGTCAGGGAATAACCGCGTAGCCATTCGCAGCGCGCAGTCTTTCACCATTTCTCCATCCGTAAATGGCTTTCCTCTTTTGGCCAATTCATGCGCCACGTCATAGCTTGCTAATGTTAACAATTCATTTTGTTGTGTTTGCTGCGAAAACACCGCTCGTTGTGACTGTAGACCTCGTTCCAGTGACCTATATTTTTCTGCGCGTTCTGCTCCAACAAATTTTGAGTACTGTTTTTCATGCTTGGTCTCGTAGTGGCGACGCAGGTTGTATTCCTTTAAAACGGCCACGGTTTCGTTGCAGACAAGGCATGCTGCTCTCTCCCCAGACTGGATGAACAAGTACTTGACCCCCATTCCTGATTGAAATTACGGCACTCGGTGTCTACTTTTCTTTTCTTCCTGTCCATTGCTGAAATGCGGTTGATTGGTCCGGCGAACACGCAGCTTCCACCGCACTGTCAGCTTCCGGGTGAACCGAGCATAGAAAATGCCTTTTTCGCTTGGGCGTCGGGCGAGAAATACGATGCGGTGTTCTCTCTTTCCGGTATGTTCGGTGCTCGTCGCGCCGTCGCGTCTTTCCGCGCGCTTCTGCCCGCACTGGTAGCAGCGGGCCTGCTGGTAGCGGGCCGCGGGCCGGACCACATTATAAGCACCATGGCCAGCCGCGGGCCGGTCAGAAGGCCTCCGCGGGCCGGATCTGGCCCGCGGGCCGAGGGTTTGGAGACCCTGCTCTAAGTCATGAAAAAAGAATTGTCCAGAAAAATGAAACAGAAATATTTTCTATACTACTAAATAAAATATTTTGGACAATATTCCCACAATCTTCGAGAAAGAGAGGCTTGAAAAGGATAATGGCACTGCAAACGAAACCAAACAAGACTTTGCGCGGCGAGCTTCTTTGGTTGGTATACAGAAAGGCGCGATAAATTTTGCGTGGCCGGCCCCTCACGCTACTTCGCGTTCTTTTCAAAACGGCTTCGAGCAAAAGGAGGCGCCGAGGAGCCCCCAGGCTTCCGGGATTTTCCATTGACAAAGAAAAGAGAAACATCGTAAACGCCTTCAGTCAACGTCCTACTCGAGCTCGTGCTTACTGTTATATTTCGTGCGAAGATACATTCTTCAAGCGCGGCCTTCGATGCTCCCTGGCGAAGGAGACAGAGCTGTTGTCTCCGCGGCGGCCTCAGTGAAGTCGTTCCTAATGAAGCCAAAGAAAAACTTAAACCATCTGTTGTTTTCTGTTGTTGTTTTTTTGCATTTGTTTTAGGAACAGTGGGCCTTCAGTCAAGTCCGTGTTTACGCCGAAAGCTGCACACGTGGATTTACTTTTCAATCTATTATCTGCCTCCACAATAAACTTCTTAGCAAAGCGAGGACCTTTGAGCAACGTTGAGAACGTTCTCTCTATAACAATGAGTTTAAAATGTTTCTGCTTATTACAAGCCAAAAATATGACTTCGGCCTTCCAGAAAAAAAAGTTACATATAAAAACGTTCCTTTAAAGGGGCATTGACATCCCAAAGGTCGTATTTTTTTTATTGTCTAAAACGATGGCACGTTGTAGTCATAGACACAAAAGAAAATACAGCATCGCAAAAAAAAAAATTCTTACGCGCGCGCGCGCCCTTTTTATTTTTGGCGTTTTCTCTCCCGCTTCTTACCTCGATCCTCGCTTCCTTAGATTTCTGACATCACAAAATCATGAAATTTAGAAGCTTTTTATAGGCGACATTTCTATAACATGTAATGACGGCAATCGTAAAACATGTTTTTCTAACGCAATCGCGAATGCACTACGGCCCTTCTTTTTGAAATACCAAAAATCGGAGTCCGTCGTGATGTCGCCTCCTGGATTTTTATCCTCCCTCGGTAAACATGGCGGCGCTCGACGCATGTGGCAGAGGGTGATCGGCGAGTCGGGGAATCGGATGAAGTGGACTTTTTTATGTGCCCGACGACCTCTCAGACTTCGAAAAGGAAATCGTCAAACGGTCAAAACAACTGGGTTTGGTGTCTGCATGTATCGTAGTTTCGGTTGTGACACCGCCGGGGCACCGTCGTCTGCTCGAAGCGATAGGCAGCACGGCACTCACGCAGGAAACCGGTTTCCCGGTACGGTAGTTCCGGCGACGTCGGCGCCCTTCTCCGCTCCTCACCTGCTCGCTTCGGGTCGCGGAGACACGTTTCGGAGCGGAGGCGCGAAAGAAACTCGGCTCGCAGGAGCCCTCAGAATTTGACGTCACTCCACTGGCGCGGATCGCGCGGGAACTTCAAATTCGGCATTTGGAAATTGTTTTTTTTTTTACTTCACAAATACTAAATTCTCAAGTTTCGAATTTGGAGGGTAATGTCCAGGCATCGTTTTCAATCGTTTCCAACAATAATAATAAAATGATTTTTAATGTCGTCAGATACCCGCTTTAAACTGAAAAAAAAAAGCGGATGAGATGTTTTACAAAAAAGCAAATGGACGACATCCTTAGAACACGAAATCGCAAAAGATATATGATTGTGCTGCACTAAAAAGGTTCGGCACTTTTATCCCAGAACGCTAACTGGAAAGCGAGTCGATGGCATGGCAGTCATTAGATTGCCGCGTTCTGTACGGCCATACATAGTAATTTACTGCAAGTGATCACAGAATTTCACCCACTTTTTTGAGTGATAACGTTAATCAAGGAGGGTACAAATGTATAACTTAAAAAAATAACGTAGGCCTTCCGAAAAGTATTGAGTTAACCAGTCATATCGTCATCATCGTTGTTGTCGTCATCATGATCATCATGAGGACCTCCAGAAGCAACCTTAGCCCAAGGTCCGAAATCTTTTAATCTGGCTCTGATTGCAAGGTCGACATGCCTTCTTGTGCTATCACATTGGCGGAGCAGGGCAGCGGAGCGCGGCGGAGCACTACCGCTCTCCCTACGCTAACTCAAAAATGGCCGCGCGCGTCGCTGTTCGCTGGGGGATCGGTAGCGGCTCCTAGCGGACGCAGGGTGCCCATTCATTTATGTGAAAGCAGCTACGCATTGAACTTTTACAAGGTAGATCCACCACTAAAATACATATTTCATGATAATTAAATTCACCTTATATGCAGGTGCCGACCTTTCCGGCTCATATTAGAGCCAACACCCCCAGTTACGCCAGCACATGCGTATCAGGTGTGCAAATGTAGGCGCAACAAAAATAAGTTACAAAAGATTATTCTAAATAGACTAGATCAGTAACAAATAAATACCCAGGTAGCAGGCTATCTACATGCATTGGTATAAAAAAATATCAGCAAGCTTTTTTGGCTGGTGACGCATGTGAGCATTGCAATGTAGAATACAAAATTTACGCATACACAAAGCAAAGGGATATATTATTTTCCCTTTGTTTTCTCTACATCTTTCAAATTTTCTTTCCTAGTTGGGACCTTTTCATCTCAGTAGTTACCCGACCGGCGGATAGAGGGCGCTGGCGAACTAACCGCCATTGGGTGGCTTCAATTTGGTTGGTTTCGGTTTCAGCGTGCTCGCGGCTGTATTGGTGTGTTATGTCATTTTCGACTAATTTCATGGTACAAATGTGCTCGTTATTGCGCATAACTAATAAAACTGTGGTACTGAGCCGATTTGAGAACCACGAAGTGGTTTCGAGTCCTATTGGTGGACTTTTTTGCGAAGGCTTTGCGATGCATCTGGTCATGTTCGTCGTTGATTTCGGTCAGGTTCGGCGGCGAAACGACTATGATGCACAAGGAGGATTCCCATCGTCTACGGCCGTACCCCTGACCCTAGTTTCCAGAAAAATAAACTAATGAAGAGACTAATGAGTAGATGTATAGTAAAAATGCAGGTCTAGAACCTTATTAAAACCCTCTTGAATTTCGAAAAACACACGAAGTCGCAAGTTCACTGCGCACCGTACGATTTTCGCGGACAGCAACTTTTTGTGAACTTAGAGACTCGAAATGTCTCCTATATTTCGCAGATATTCTACAACAATTAGTGATATTGTCTCGGACTGTTTTCTTTGAAGAAATTAAGCACTCAAGATATATTTCGATAGTCCGTCCTAGGTCGGGTGGGAAATTCCTTTAGCTATTGACCCTGCTATAAAGTACTTATTAAGAGCCTTTCACAACGTTGGCGTTAGAAAATGAACTATTTGCTTTACTGGCATTTGATTACGACGTGCTTGGCACATGGGATAAGTGAGGCCCATCAATTGAAGTCTGAAATTTTGTTTTTGTATAAACTTTGCCAAATAAAATTAAGGGTCCCGATTGAGGTTATCTCCCATACGTGTGGCTGAAGTCGAATGCTACGCACGACTTCATGAACCTGTGCAGACAGACCTCCATTCAAACTGATCTGATCTAGAATCAACAACGCTGAACTCGGGTGATTTCCATATAGATGGCTTCTTTTCGGCATCACATAATTCGAGCCCTAGGCACTCTCAAGCTGCCCGTGGCAGATGTCTTTGACAGGGGTCTTTGTGTTAAAATAATTAAAATAAATGAATTTAATTTTGGATTAAAACTTTCAGCACCCTTTAATGACCGCAGATATGGGACCGAGCATAGTGTTCAGTTTCTTTCAATTCATAAATAAGCAAATCGAGCAAACGTTTATATTGCAAAAAAGATTGAGAACGTTTAACAAATTTAGGTGTAATGTCGTGAACAAACAAATCACCCGACGTGCACGTTACCATTAACCCAAGCATCAGATAAAATGTGAGTTAAGCGTTCGTTACATATACAGGTGTCACAAGAAAATTTACACGTCTTTTTTACCGGAAATAACTAGATGCCGAGCTCATTCTCTCCCAGGAGCTGAGTCACAACCAGATGCCAGTTTCAGCCCGATCCGATAACTATTCAAAAGATAAATGATTTTCTGAAAATGTCAATGGGAAAATGGAGCCGTTTTTGCCCGTTTTCGGTTTCTGTGCCATAGAGCCCCATGTGTTGAAAACCCGTCGGCCGCCATTTTCCCATTGAAATTTTCAGAAAATCACTTATAACTTTAATACTGTTATCGAATCGGGCTGAAACTGGCATCTGGTTGTGACCTAGCTACCTTGGGCGGAAATGATGCGATGCTAGTTTATTTTGCGGTAAAAAGACCGTGTAAATTTCTTTGTGACACCCTGTACCTCTTATGTATTCTATATAATCAAAATCAACTATTTTATATTTGTTAGGAAGACAAGGATGATGGCTTTCAGGTTATGAAGGCTTTCAGGAAACACACCTAACATCATATGCCGAGTATTTGGGTCAGATTCCTTAAGTTCCTAAATGAGCGATTATACATATACATTGCACTATACTTACTTCGAATATTCCTCCACTATCACTGAGCAAACTTCAGATGTCATAAATAATTGGGCTCAATATGCGCCAGGGCTGACGCTGATTCTTGTACCTCCTCCCTTCTCACACGTATCAGGTACGCCAACTGTGAAAATAGTCAAATTCAGTTATAAAATTAACTGCAGATGTCGTCGTCCACATAATGATGGTATGCAATTGAGCTGTACATCGGGAGGCGATCTACAATAAGGCGAGAAACGCGGTTAAAAGCGACGAAAAACGCGAATGCAACGCCTTCCCCACGACGCGGAAGGGAGCGCGGAGCGACAAGTTGAAGCCACCTTATGGCGGCCGCGTCACGTGATTCCAAGATGGCAGCGCCCATGCGACGGAGGCTGTGTGCGATCTTGTTTCTCAGCAAACTCTTCAACCTCTTTTAATTTGTTGAATTTTCTTTGGAGATCACTTATTCCAGAATACCCCTTTCGTGACCATAATGAATATTTTCTAAGGACATTTATTTAGGAGTAAATTTATACCTATTCAGGTGTTGCTTTTTTAAAATATGTTTCGCCTTAGCAAGATACTCTGTAGACATTATGAAATAAATTTTCTTTGTCTTAACCCTAAAACCTAACCGGAAAATTTGTAAGGATACCTATTCTCCCATTCTTTCTCGTGCACCGGGGGGTCCACGCATGTCAAACTGCCCTTCGAGAAGGGGGGGAGGGGCTTGGGTGGGGGTGGCCGCCCCTGTCGCCCCCCCCCCCCCCCTTCCTTGGATTTGCCCCTGGAAAAGGGAAGCGCTCTAGTGAGGGTCCCCCGGTTCTCATGCTCAGCGGACACGGCAGAACTGCTCGCGATTAAAGGGGGTGGTGCAACAATTTTATGGTTAAAAGAATTCGCATCTCGTCATTTTTACGTTATTTATCGTGTCCCGGAGAATAGAGAAAACACCTCCTTTATTAAAAATGTCGCGATTCCGCCGCATAATCGCAAAGCAAAAGTCGAGCTTTTTACCCCACCTGCAGCCCCAAGTGGCAGCCGAAGGAACTACGGCGAAAAGATTACGTGACCTCGCTCGGCTCTAAGCTGCAGCATAACGCCCGCTAATGTACGCAGAGAGAGGGAGAGGAAGCGTCCTCCGAGATAGCACACGGGAACCTACACGGCACTCCGAATGACGTCACTGGGAGTGCGACCAGGCGTGACCCTGAAGACTGGGAGTGAGTTGAGGGGTGCCCGAAATGCCAATATTTATCTTTTTTTTACGCAACAACTAGGACACGCAGGCGAAATCGGTTTTCTGTTCTTTACTTCAGAAGTGTCAGAGGGCAACTTCCACAATTCTTTGACCGAAGTCCGGAAATTGTTGCACCCCCCCCTTGGCTTCGCGAAAAGTCATTTCCGAGTGCAAACAACACTCTTCATTATCCTAATGTAGTGCTTGCAGCCGGTATAGGATTGCACTATTAGAGAGCTTTAGTATTGGGCGATAGAAGCAAAACGAAAAGTGTTGAGTGTTCCGGTTACAGTTGTGTGCTCCAGGCTGTGCATGCCGCTGTCGTCGCCATGCTCCGCCACAATCCAAGATCGCCATTTTGGGCACGCAGTGTAGAACAAGCAACGCAAACACACAGCTAATGGACCTTTTGTAGAAACACTGCTCGGGAGAGTAAACGGTTTAATATCCCCTCTCTTCCTTGTGGCCGAGCAGAGAGGGAAGATGGTTTCTCTCGTACACTTCGGGGGCAGAAGATTACGCGACGGATGGGGACAAAGGCGAGTTCGGGAAAGCCGTATCTAGGTCACAGCGCCTCAATGGTTTAACAGGATGTAGCTGACGTTTTAGGTGTGGGAACGGTGGGAGAGGCCCTGGTGCGTAAGCGTTGTTTTCAGCCACTTAGTCCTCGAACTCCAGTCGCTGTCTAGGTGGCACTGTCATTAAAAGGTCCATTGTTTTCACTAACAATGTTCCTATGAAGCTACTGCATTTCATCGCGTTTGGTCAAAATGAACATGCGTGTAATTGTTCGACAGTTTCACCAAACTACTTCCACAAATGATGGTGAATGAGCACACAATGTGCTCCACAGGTGGTAGCTTTTCAGGCTTGACAACGCTCCGTGTAGGTGATGCAAAATCGCCGACCGGTGGCCGCAATGGCGCAATGGCCTCAAAGCGGGGATCAAGCGATCCAGCAAATCTTCAGAGATCAGCGGTTGGTACCTTCTGGGTACCAAAAAGGTTGCGATACCAACACAATTTGTATCTACCCTTTTCTCTGAAAAACGTTGTGAGAAAATAGGAATTTGATTAAACTCCCCTTTAGACTTGATGCAAGTGAAGGTTATCTCAAATATAGCCAAAATAATTGTCAAAAACAACTTTAATAGTAGCACCCCACACCAGGGTGCCACTGCTGTAAATCATACAAAAAGTTATTTTCATTTTACTCATTGCAATGCCAAATATATGACAATTTTACAGGTGGGAAACAAATTCCAACAAATTTTCACCGCACATCAAGGCACGCACCACCATAATCATAATCATTATGTTAGCCTGATGAAAGCCGATGACGGTCCAGTTGTTAGCCACAAAAGCCAAAATTGCAGCTGTTGTACTGACTTAGAGATCCTCCATGATTGCAGCAAGCACTTCATCAGCTTCAACTTCATCACAATTCTAAGCTTCTGTGGTCACGGAGCAGAACCAGCCACCACACTCTGAAGTACTGTGACCTCTCCAGCCATCAGAGTGACTGAATGGTTAGTGCCAAAATCTCTCACGCCAATACCCAAGGTACAACAATTCAAATAAAAAATGCTTTTTCGAGATTGGTCCACTTCTTTATTCATACTTACAAGATGCAACTGTTCCGAAAAATTACCGGAAGAAAAAAAAAAGGTTGAGAGTGGAACCGTTCAAGCCCCTACTTTGGGAGAAGACTTTTGAGTGGTGTTGATCTTGTCTCCAAGACTCAGTGCCATGCCCTGAAATGAAACAAAATTTTTAACAACGTGGCATATAAAAAATATAGAGCAAAACTGTCCTTTCAAAATTGTCATGGCAATAGGTCTGACATAAATCGTTACTTGAATTATTATTTTAGTAAGTGCTTCTTTGAGGTCTGACACACATATGAAAACGACGCAGTAATAAAGCTCCCGCACGCATGAAACGGAAAAAGATTCTCCAAGGCAGTAGTGAACACATAACTTCACAAAATATGGCACTAAGCAAATGACAGAAGTGAAGAAACAACAATAAAGTGTCCAATTTCAAAATGCCCTATCACGTTGTTTCTGTAGCAGGCTTGAACTTAAACAGAATAATTAGCAGCATAAAATAACTACTAAATAAGATTTTCCAAAACAAGAAACAGCGCAAAAGTTTTAAGTGAGGAACAGTTGGCAGACTGCTTGGCACTGCAAGACTGCATCCACAAATTTAGTGGATGAAATGAGTAACTATGCAAAGGTGGACCAGTCAATTTCAATAACAATTAGTCCAGTCAAACAATGCAGTATACTTCACACTTAAGGGAACACGTTCACTACAAGTAGCTTTTCGCAACATTCATTTGACTTCAATAAGTAAGCAGGTGCCCTGTGAGCGCACAAGGTGCTATGCGTGTTTTCGCAGCCAAAACAAAGTTCGGACTATGATCACATGGTTCTCTGACTGCTTGCTGACCGACGCAGCAGCCATGAACTGCGGCACGCCGTCCCACCTGGCTCTTGGCACGGATCCGGATGTGTCCGACCACCGCAGAATCCGGGGAGTTGGGGTTCTTCGATGCTCACGTTGGCCAGGGCATCCTCGCCGAAGATCGACCGGGCGTACAGATTAGCCGCCATGAAGCCACACTCGCCGGAAAGTGCCTGCACAAAGTCACAGAGCCGGAAGTTACCCCACGAGAACACACTTCTGCATGCCGAGGCTACGTGGCCGTAGCTTTAACAAGGCTACGACTGTAGCCCATGCAGTGCAGCAGTGACTGTTCAGTTAATCTAGAGATGTCATTATAGCCGCTATGACTCGATGGTTTCTGTGACAGCCATGGCATGGTTGTTGTTCTTTTCATGTTCCTCGGATACAAGTGCTTTCTGCCAACAGGCCTAGGACAAAAGCGATCCTGGTTGGCCTTAGCGGTGTCTGCAGGCGATTCCAAATAGCACCAATGAAGACGAGTGGTGAAAATATTTTGTCCTATTACGGCCGAGATCAACAGGATGGTGTGATTTCCATGAAGTGGGCAACCTTTTGACGTCTTAGCACAACCTCAAAATCATGCCAAAAAATGAGGTGGGCTATCTTACATAGGGTGAGGCATCTCTTGGGATACACTACAGTACGTGTTTTGCACTGCCATTCTTCTTTTTTACTAACACTCAGAATGTTAAGCAGGGAACTAGACAATATGGCATTGGATTGTACAGTAGTGACTTCGAATTAGACTACGGCAGAACTAAAGTTTTGAAATGTCTAGAGAAGATCCAAATACAGTCTAAGCTCGTTATAACAGATCTTGGTTTTGATCAAGATTTTCGGTCTGTTGTAAAAGGGTGTGTTGTACGTAACTGAACGAAGT
>JAZHYW010058493.1:0-11383 GCA_037355805.1 Ixodes ricinus
TTTGCTCCTTGCTGCTAGTGCCCTGTGCACGTTGCACGTTCCCCGCACGATCTCGGCAACGTCACGCGAGTGCCAGCTCTGCTCAGTTTGCTCAGCTGCTAAGCAAGCCCAGCCAGCTCATCCATTGGAGGATGCCAAGCTGGATAGTTTTAAGTATTTATACAGGCTTCTGATCCACTGTGCAGTGATTTCCACATGCTTTCGTGCAAAACATGGCAAAACATCACAAAGTGAGAAAACATTTTGGAGCTTAACTTGTTATTTTTTGTGACTAAAACACATTTTTGCTCGGTCGGTATAAACGTTTAGTAGATCCTCTTCTTAACGACACGGCTTGACAAGGACGTCTGTTAAAAAGGTAGCACGCTTGGCAATTGATTTATCTTATCAATATAATAGATAGCAAGGGAGAAGCGACTGGATATTACAGGCTACTGTTTCGCAGGAAGTTGTTGGTTATATTAGTTTAATCAAAGTAAAGAATGTGCGGGTCAAATAATTTAAATTAAAGTACCTACATAAAAGCTACGCCTCCAGAGAGTGGTATTTCTTAAAGGCCGGCCTGCAAGCAGACAGAAGGAACCCGACCCTCACTTTCCTTCTCGCCACCATATGAAAGGAGGAAATCACCTCTCGTTTCCTCCTCGCCTATTTCCAACTTTTTTTTTCCTCTGACGCCTGCCTCATTCCTTTTGTGCAAGTTTCGGGTGAGTGCAATGAAAGTTTGAAGGATTTGAATGGATTATCAAGAAATCAACCGGCACCCCCGCGACAAGCAGCTGAACCAGCCGAGGAGCTTTTTTTAGCGAGCTTGGCACTTGCTCTTCCCAACGAGTTCCACGGACCTTGAAAATTCTGCCTCGCTTCCCCACGCCAAATTGCCCACATTAGAAAAATCTCAACGCCCACGCCCTTTGTCCCAGTGACGAACAACGCTGTCCCCCCAGAAAAAACGCTGTGACCATCAATTTATAAATAAAAATTAAGGCAAAATTAACGAGCATCACTTTTTAGCTGTAACACTAACGGTAACGCATTCCTTGTATCCGAAGGTAACGTAGGTCGATGACGCGTTCCTTTATTTTGACAGTAACGCGTAACGTGTTTCGTTACTTTTTTTCTGGTAACGTCTACAACGCTGGTCAGCAGACTTGGCCGCAACAACTTGCGAGTCTGCATGAGAAGCTGGCAAGTGCGTATTTTGAAAAGCTGCGTATGATGAAGTCTGCTGATAGATTCAAAACATTCTCCAAAATTGATAAGGGCGAAGGAAATTCGCTCCAAGTGGAACACGGAAACTGTGTCAAGACGTGGATCTTCTGAATTCGTGAAGCGACCCAGTGCGCGTGAGACGGGGACGAGAAGAGAGAGAGAACATTTTTTTTAGTATAAGAAACACCCGGCGCTCGAGGAGACGGAAAGTCGTGGCGTCCTCTTCGAATGCAGGGAAGCCAGCGGAGCGGGGGTGTCGGCAAAGTGAGCTCGGAGGTACGATTGGAGCAAAGATGTCTGATCGCTTCCTGTCCTACATACAGATTCTGCTGTGGGAGTCTCTACACCGGCAAAGTCGACTGCAGGAACGTAAGACCAGTGGCTGCAGCCTCATGTCTCGTCAACCTGCAAAACGTCCGTGATAGTCAACCGCAATCCTGGCGCGTGCCAAGTGGGTTTCCCGCCATCGACGACAACACAACAAGAAAGTATGCGCCGAAACACCGAGGATCGGCTACTGCGACAGAGGAGTGGCCCATGGCTGTTCTCCGAAAGCTGCCCCTGGAAACGATGCGGCTTTTGTGGCTCGGCGGCACGATCGGGGCAGGGATGTCTAAGCGCTTCCTGTTTTACGTACGTTAGTATAAAATACTTCTACACGTGTTTTAAACCCGATTGCGTCACCATTGATAGTGCTGCCGAGCCCACGCAGCTTGTGTAACATGATCTCCGAGTGTTGGAGTGTGCTTGCATTATTGTTACATCTTAGCGGTGATGTCTGCCTCAACCCTGGCCCTGACACTATTATTATGCAACAGAAGCTCGAGGGTCACAAACAGATTGCTTTGGATGTCGTTGAGATCATGAGAAGCCAAAAACAGTTTTGGTCAACGACTAGAATCCATAGAGCCTTCGGTAGCGAATTTACAGCGTCTGTCTCGTGAAGCGCACGAAGCCCGAAATCAAATTTCGTCACTGGACACGTCTCTGAAGGACCTACAGAGAACCATTTAGAAATTACAGATGAAAGTAGAGGATCCACCCCGTGTTCCAAATAGCGGCCAGGCTCTTTAAATCGAACGCAAAAATCGCTTTCTTAACCTATCGCGTTACGATTTTGTACAGCGTTGGCCACAGGTGGTGCATTGTTTCTATAAAATTTGCAAAGAGCGAAGTCACTCGAGGAAAAGGTAAAAAAAGAAAACTTCTTAACTCCTATGGAAACGCAGCGAAGCCACCGGTCTTCGAACCATAGGGCGGCCTATGGTTTGAAGACCGATGGCTTCGCTGCGTTTCCTTAGAGTCAAACCTTTTTCTTATTACTTTTTCCTCAGGTAAGTTTGCTCTCCGCGAATTTTATCGAAAAAATACACCACCTGTGGCCAACGCTCTACAAACTTTAGCGCGATAGGTTAAGAAAGCGATTTTTGCGGTCGATTTAAAGAGCCTGGCTGCTATTTGAGACACGCAGTAAATAACAAAGAAAGGCGTAAAAACCTTTTATTATCTAGTACTCAAGAAACCTTGAGCGAAACACAAGCTTTCTTAACTACAAAGGTTATTGACCAGGTAGTCAGTAGAAAATTAGGGATTAATGTTAGCAGTGTACAGCAGATCAAGAGGCTGGCAACCAGTTACCCGATATGATACGACCTGTTTTTCTACAACTTGGTAGCTCAGACGACAAAACTGCAATCCTGCGTAACGCAAAAAAAAAAGAACTAAACGGAACACACATTTTTGTCAACAAAGATTATTCAAGAGAAGTTAGAGATATTAGGCGAAAACTGTGGGAAAATAGCAGCGCAAACAGAGCGATTGGTGAAACGTGTTTCTTCACATACGATAAGGATAAAATAAACGCAGCTACCTACGCCTGGGATGACAGCATAAATAATAAAGTAAGACTGACATTAGAAAGAGAACTTCGGGGCACTGAGTTGCGACCGATATGACGAAGGGCAACGAAAGATATACGAATTTTTTTACTATTAATTTAAATGCAAGAAGTATCATTTACAAAGTTGAGGACCTTGAACACATTGTAATTAAGCATGACCCCGATATCGCTGTTATTGCTGAGACGTGGTTGCATGATTTGGGAATGAATGACGAAATAATTCCTTCAGGATATAAAATATTCAGGAAGGATCGGGGTCGCAGGGGTGGGGACGTTGCCATAATTGCTAGGCATAATCTTGATTGTACCAAAAGCGAAGACTCATCGGAAATTGAAAGTGTTTGGTGCAAAGTAAAATTGTTCAACATGGAAATAATGATAGGTGCCGTCTATCGACTACTAAAAATCAGGTTTCCACCTTCTAGAAAAGTTAAACGAATTTTTAGTTAAAACGCGTACCAACACCGGTAATGTTATAATCTCCGGGGATTTTAATGTTCCAAGCATCGATTGGGATGCTTTAACGCCGGGAAACTAAGACGTCACTCTGTGTTCCACTATGATTGATATATTTTCGCACGGTTTAACTCAGATGGTGAAATCGTACCCACCAGCGCAGGGTGAATGCAAATCTATTCTTGATCTGTTCTTTCTAAGTGATATCGTTATCAATGAGAAAGAATTAGCTGCCCCATGGAGTAAGCCGACGTCATCAGCTTTGAAGCCCCGCCAAACGGCACCTAAACTCCCTTCTCCAAGTCAAGCCGCGATCAGGTGGCTCTGAAGCCACACAAAAGCCTAGACAAACGGCACCAAGTTTCTCGGTCCCAATGAAGTGGAGTGAAGCCGAATCTAGTGGATTTCGGCTTAGGTCCCATTGTCTGGTGAGCGTCATAGTTTCACGGAGCGAGGCTCCCATTGGCCGCTAAGCGTCAGTTTCAATGAACGCCACCGCATGGCGCTGCGTGTCCGCGCCGCCAGCGCGCCGGTGACATGAAGCGTTTCGCCACCAAGTGAGGCAGCGACTTCACCCCAAGGTCAGAGCGGCGAGGAGAGCACGCGCTCGGCCGTCGACGCAAGTACACCGCAGGCGAAATAAGGGAGCGGAAGAACGCCATGCATGCTTTCGCATTCACAACTCATAAGATGTGTTTAGGTGTACCTCGAGCCTTTTTTGTACCCGTACGAGTACTGTGTATTACAAGGCATTTCCGATCACTTCGCGGTTTTACTGTCCTTATCGCTTGGTGTGCAGCCCAGTGCGCGCAGCGATGTGACAACGTAAAACAGTTTTGATCATGCAAATGACGTTGGCGTTTCAGACAAACTGGAATCTTGTTATCACTCGTTTTAGGCAATTGAACCTGGACCCTGCAAGCGATGTTAACATTCTCTGGCTGAAAGTGAAGGCAATAATATTAGAATTCATTGGCCAGTACGTTCCCACCAAAACAAAAAGGTGGCACTGCAATAACCTGTGGATTACGAAAGACATAGTCCATCAAAAGCGAAAAATCTCGAGATGTAGAGCAAACCTCCGCAAAACTCGCAGTGAAGGCATGCGTGAAACTATTAGGACTCTGAGTGTAAACCTAAATACTGCCATAAAAAAAGCTAAACACAAATTCTAAAACATCACAACGTCTAGTTTTCTACTGACTGCTCCCAAGATATTTTGAAGGTATCGTTCACCTAGGAGGAATGGCATTTCGGAATTGGTTAATAATGGTGAGCCAATAATTGAAAGCGCTGACATAGCCAACGCGTTCAATCATTTTTTTCAACGGTATTTTCAAGAATTGATGGTGTGTCACTAGTGTTCAGTAAATACTGTGATATTCCAGCGGTCGATGATGTACCCTTGTTTTATGAAGGAATTTTTTTGTTAATACTTAACGTTGACCCTTCCAAGTCAGAAGGACCTGACGAAGTCCCAAACTCATTTTTGAAGAGATACGCTGAATGGTCTGCCAAATATATCTTCATTATTTTCAGGCATCATATTGCTTTCCGCTTCTATTACAGACGATTGAAAAATGGCTAAAGTTATTCTAATCCTAAAGTCAGGTGATGTGTACGATGTATCAAACTATCGGCCGATTTTACTAACCTCGAGCTGCTGCAAACTTCTTGAGCACATAGTTTCGAATCATGTGAACCTCTTTTAGCTAATCATTCCATACTCAATAATAGGCAACACCGATTTATAAAGGGCCTATCTACTGTGACGCAGTGAATAGGCCCTTTGTACCTTTGAACATTAAAAAGACAGTGTGCATGATCATCACCAACAAACGTCAACCGCTAGTGTTCCCTTACAATCTTAACAGTACCTTTTCAACTTGTGTGGAAGAATATAAATACCTAGGCGTCACTATAGCAAACGATCTTAGATAGAATACGTCCGTCCGTAATGTAGTTAAAATATTTGTAGTAGGTTTGGTTTGCTCCGCAGATCTCTTAGACATGCGTCCGTTGAAACAAGGTTTTTAACGTATAAAACGTTTGTGAGACCCCTACTTGAATATGCTTCAGAAGTATGGGACCCTTACGTAATCTATCTTGAACAGGAAGGGGAAGGGTTCAACGCCTTGCGCTTCATATTTTCTGCATACCACCGACTTGAGTCCCCCACACAGCTTTGCTCTCGAGCCGGTCTACCGTTACTTACTACCAGGAGAAAAATAAGTGTCTATAGAACTTCTTTATATGGTTCTTACTAATCTTCTTTATATCGACACAGCACCATATGTTACACCTCGCCAGTCCAGAATTTTGAGAAATAAGCGCAGTCAGCATCTACCAGATTACAGATACAATAGAGAGTGTTTTAAAAATTGTGTTTTTTTACCACGCACAACACGCGAGCGGAATGCACTGCCCGAAAGTGTTGTGTCTTGCCGCAAACCGAAAAATGTTTCTTCTACATTGAGCGCACTTCCTCAAATTTAGATCTGTATCTACGAATGCAAGTGACTTTGTTGTTTTAACCCTGCATATTTTGTTTTGAAGTGCTCTTTTCCTAATCCTACAAGAGTTCTAAACACAGGACTAATAGTATGTGAAATAAATAAATAAACAAAAGAGCGCGGGTGTGCATTGCGTAGGGGATCACGTATTGTGGGCGCGTTCCCTTCGAACCGCTGACCACAGTGGCTGGCTTTGTTGATGAATCGAGCGGCGCTGTTCTCTCTCAGCTCGCCTGTGTGCATGCGTGCGTTCGCGCACGAGCGCGCGCGTTGCACAGGTGTGCAGGCGTTGTGGGGCGCGTTGCCTTTAAACCGCTGGCTGTTGGCGGAACGAGTGGCGTTGTTTTCTCCCCGGTTTCCCTCCTCAAAACCCCTAGCGTTGCTTAGATATTATAGAATGCATGGGTATGGCCGCTGTAGAGATGGCTTTTACGACAAAAAAAAAAGGCCTACTGAAAATTGGATGCTGACCTCGCGCTATTTTAAGGACTCTGGGACGTGAAGTTGACAGACGAATAAGAACAACAGGTGCAGTTGCCGTCGGGAAGAAGAACCTTGTATGCGGGGATAAGTCGTCTGATTATGGCGCAAGAGCTGCGGTGACGTCAGAAGGACGCTGAGCTTTAATTGGCTCTGATTGAAGGATAGGTAGGCATCAAGGAAGCTGCCTTAAGGTCTACCCACTATTCTTCATTCAGAACAAATCAGTGCTCGGCATTCATACGTCACCACAACCCCTGCAAAAGAAGCAGACGACTTGCTCTCCGCATTGGTTGAAGCTGGACGCGTTAAAGGTGGTGGAGCGCGGTTTTCGACTAATACTAGAAAGTTTTAGTATTGCGTATTGGAACAAATGCTAGCACTCTGCGTTTGCGGTAGCGTTACGTGCTCCACTCTTCGCATGCGAGTTGTCTCTGTGCGACTGTCAGGTTCTTTTAGCGTTGTATTCAGTTTTCGTGAAGATACAAAATTGTACGAAGGCTGAATGGCGGTTGAAATGAATACGTAGGTTTATTTGCCTTTGTTCCAAGATAGTAAGCTAGATCAGGTATTCATTTCATATTGGAGAGCGGGCGCGTCCCCTCCCGTATAGTGCGCAGTCTCGGGGTCGTCTGTTTTGAAGGGTTCTTCTCCTCGGCCATCTGCAACCCAACGGCTTGCTCCTCTCGATCGCAATTCGCCCGGGTCACGTAAGCTGGGGGCCCGATTTCGGAGGCTCCGTGGAGATGCAATGGAACGCCGTGTCTAGACGCAATATTTGGCGGCCTGTCCGGATCCCATTGGTGGTTCATGCGGCGGAGACGTCGCGCCGCTGACACGACCATCTAAAAAAAGAAGATACCTGTCCCCATATCGTCTGGCGCTGGTCCCGCTGCCGTTTCGACAACTCTACAACGTTGAGCTGCAGTTCATTGTAATGCCTGATCTCTTCGATGTTCACCACCTTTATGTTATTTTTTCTCTGCTGCTCTTGGTGTCCTCTCAAGGAAGACGATGTTGTCCCCGAAAGGTCCGTTATTTTGAAAGGACGTCGTATCGAGCGTTCAGCATGCTGCCCCTAGCGCCAACCTGAAGAAGAACGCTGCCGCCAACGCTGAACCGAGGAGTTCCTTTGCTTGCTCGTACCGGAGCTTCAAGTACTCTACAGTGTCTTGCAGGCTAGATCTGGTCCTCTCGCAATCCCTTGCAGAGCTCGTGAAGCTTTTACTCTCCGTGAGATCTACACTCCACTGAGCTGATGTTCACCTCTCTTGGGAGTTTCGGGTTGTAGCCGTTGTTGAGATCGAACTTGCATTCCTGCGCTTACGACGACCAAGCGAACGTCGAGACGGTTGGTGTGCGATCCGAACCGTTTTTGCACGCTCGACCTGTCTAACCTGAAAACGAAGAAGCACTTTTTCTCAGGCCTTGGTTAAAATGCACGGGAACAGACGTTACCGTCAGTGTGTATTGTCTTTGGCGTCTACGGCGTCCGCCTTCCACGGAGCGTCTGCATTCCACGAGAGGCCAGAGAGAATTCAATCCTACACGGATGTGCCATCTGTTGTGTCTGCGCCTCCTGCATGTAAGACAATCCTCCGCTAGACACCTTCGATTCGAAGAAGAGCAACGACCGAGCATCAACGCCGAGAGGAAGCTGCTTACGTCAAGGCCATCTTCGGAATGCAGGACTAACCGATCAATGACACGGCAGCTCCAGTATCCTGCCTTTTATTATATGAGGACCTGACCGCTGCCTATTGTGTGTGATCTATTCGCCATTACGCTACTACTTATACCTATGTGAATAAACTAGTTTTCCCTCCTGCTACTTCTTCTTCCGCCTCCACTTCGGACAACGAGACTTTGTCGATAGCGGTATGGACCAGGAACGTAGCCAGGATTTTGTTTCGGGGGGGGGGGGGGGGGCGCCCATGACAAAATGCTGTATAAGGGAGGGGGGAGAGGGGGCCTGAGCAAAATAGAAGATTTTCTTTCGAGGAGGGGGGGGGGGCCGGGCCCCATGCCCCCTTCCCCCCCCCTGGCTACGAGCCTGGTATGGACGTCAACATGAGCTTTGGGACATTTGGATGAGCAACACCAAACCACACCCTTGAGCAACTGGCTGGCAGGAGTTGGGATGGACCCTACGATATTTTGCTGCTCCTGTTGGTGAGCGTTCGGACTTTGCTTTGAGATTCACCAGACTTCAGAGTTTGAGTAATTAATCTTGAACGTTTGAGAATCAAAGACTTGTCTAGGAGTTGGGTTTGATAACCATAAGAGAACAGTTAGAGAGCAAACCCAAATCTCAAAAGCTTAATCATGAACCTAATGATGATGTGAAGAACTAATTTGCTCTGTTTACGCGAAGAGTTGGGTGGAAGTGGAGGAAAGGATGAAGAAATCTGACATCGTTAAGGCACTTTCGGAAAGCATTTATGACGCTAAACAACTTGACATTACGTGGGATCTTTTTTTTTTTAAATGACAAAAGGAAGAAACTTACCGCAAAGAAGGAAGAGGAAGAGCTTAGAAAGCTGCAACTATAGATCGAACGACTGCGCTCTCAGTTGAGAGCTGGGATTCCAGCCGGGACAGGGAGGTGGAGTGTCTTGAGATGAACAAGGAGCTTAAGCCACTGAAGTTTGGCGAAAATGTAGGGCTGTGTTTAGCTAAGTTTGAGAAGACCTCCAAGAAGCTGAGCTTCGCCCGTGAGGCGTTGTCGCAACGTCTACTGACGTTGTTGCCCCGTGAAGCCGTGGAATTGTTAGGCGATTGAGTGGAAAAGACGCGGACGATTACGATAAAATTAAATTGTGTCTGCTAGAAATGTACCACCTTTTGGCTGAGGTGTCCTCTCGGCGGTTAAAGACCGGAAGTACGGGAATACGCGTTGAAACGAAAGTACATGAGTGTGCGACGCGTACAAAACTGAGTGGAGAGGAGGGTGACCCTGATAGAAACGTACTACATGCTCTGAGTAGCCCTGAAACTGCGTCAGGTAGCGGTAGAGATAGTGTGTCAAAGAAAGACGGTTAATGAAAGAAAATCAGATTTAACCAACGACCACACTCTAAACAAAAATGGTATCACTTTACACCCTTTTGTTCCATATAATGCACCCCAAAACTTCATTTCGACGTACAGCGCACTATAGCCGAACAGACGGCCCCAAATTTTACGAGGGGCTTGATAACGGTGCGATATAACTTATTAAACAGGTAAAGTACGTATCAGAGACCACAGAAAGAAAACACTGAAGTTTTGCTGTAAAGCCAAGAAAACCCCGATTTTTTCTTTTGTATTCAGTAACACGCACATTAGCTATTGTAATAAGTTGTACCACACGGCTATCAAGCCTATCGTGAGAGTTGGTCCCGTCCGTTCGACGGTAGTGCAGTGTACGTCGAACTGAAGTTTTGGGGTGCATTATATAGGACAAAAGGGTGTAAGGTGATACCCTTTTTTTCTAAAAAGTGCAGCGTTTTTTTGCCGACGACTCGACCGACGCCGTTTTGTACAAGGAAGACTATAAGTATGAAGTGCTGGTCGCTAGCAGTGACCGCGATCACGTCAAATAAGAGCAGGCCTCTCAAGCGTCCGACGACTGTATCCAGGGGGAAAAAGCAAGACCAGCTTGGTGACTGCGCCGGGGGAGTTTTCGGGTTCACAGAAGGCGGCGCGAAGCAGGAAAACACGGCGGATCAGAAATGTCAGCAGGATATAGATATAGACCGTCCTGGTGGACACTGGTGCAACCCTGAAACCAAGCCGAGGCTGGACAAGGAAGGTCCGACCAAGGGGCATCCGGACAAGTCGTCTCCATCCGGCCCCTAAACTAACTGAACGCAAAAGGAGGCGGCACGAGGTCAGGGCCCTCCAATCCGACCTGTGTGTTTCAGATGAAGAGCGTGACCGAAAGCTCGACGACTGCACGTCCAGCCAGCGGCAGCTGTCGTCGAGGACAGAAAAGGAAAGAACGAAGTCATCTATCCCAAGGACCTCTTAAACAGTGGCGGTTGTGAAAGCAAGGAACTCATCGGGGCAGCGGCGGCTGGAACTTTCCATTTTCCCGGAGGGGGCAGGCTGAGAAGTTCTCCGAGGGGGGGGGGCATGGGCGTTGTTTTGCCAGAACTGGAGATTTAAGCTAACGAAAGCATCGCCGGGATTCCATTTCCCATGTATTGCGTCAATAAAGGCAACGTGGGCGCTATTTTGTCGGAGATGCCACTACCAGAAGCTCGTTACATGGCAATGCCGCAAACAGCGTCTCGGTGAGCGATCATGGCCCCGGAGTCGGGGGGGCTCCGCCCCCTCCCGGATCTCGCCAGGGGGGCACGAGCCCCTGGGATGCCCCCCGAAGTCCTACGCCTATGCATCGGGGACACGGATGCAACAAGTGGGGACAGTGGAGGTCCGAGGCCGGTCATTCGAAAACTTCGTCCGCATCGCAGAACATCAAACTTGAGATCGAGAAAGCAGAGACGACACCGGGTGTTCGCAGAAGAGAAAGAAACCGCGCAAGAACATCCTCATCCAGCCTGGTCGTGGGAATTTTCGATGAAGAACATAATCGGAAGTTCGACAAGCGCAAGGCAAGGGGAAGCTGTCGTCGAGGGTGGGAGACGGAAAGCGCGGAGGTTTCTTCCCAAGGACCCACTTACCGACAGCAGCTGCAAGAGCAAAAGACTCCGCAGCGACATAAAAGAGCCGAGGTCGGGACAAGCAAAATGGTCCGAAGCAGTGGCGCCGATAGGAACTGTCGTGTTCATCGTAAGGTAGACATGATTTGGAGAAACCATGTGCCTGCATTAACTGG
>JAZHYW010058494.1:0-34988 GCA_037355805.1 Ixodes ricinus
ATCGGATGCTTAATCTAAAATCACAAAAAATGCTTTACCTCTCGTCCACAAATGTTTAAACAGTTCGCGACATAGAACAGACCTTTTCTTTATGCGTTTTCTTACCTTACGTAAGGAAAAAATGGCTTCATTTAAGGAATGGCTGCTCTTTCGCTTTAGAAACCCACCTCATCCTTTTCTTAGGTAAGGAGCAGACGAAGGGCTTCATCGCTGTGTATTGTGGAAGCCACTGGTTCCCTACCCCGAGCAGGCACGTATCCAGGGGCAGCCCACGGGGCTCGGCCCCCCCCCCCCCCCCCTTCCCGAAATCTTTTATTTTGCTTGGGGCCTCCTTTCCCCCTCCCCTCATACAGCATTTTGTCATGGGCGCCCCCCCCCCCCCCCGAAACAAAATCCTGGCTACGTGCCTGACCCCGAGAAAGAGTAAGCCGCGGATGTTCCGGACGAAGTCGTCTGGCTTCGAGCCTGGTTTGGTCCGTGTCGTGTCGGGGAGAGTAAGCCACCATGTTGGCCTACCCTCTCGCACTCCTCCGCGTATCTCCCGTTTTAGGTGGACAGCGAGATCGCGCGAGAGGGTCAGGCCTTCCCCCTCCGAGTGGACGGCCGTCTGGATTGGACTCCGGGCGACGGGTCGAGTTGCAGCGTGAGGTCGTCGGACCGGCGAGTGACTCAACGGTAACGTTTCCCCTGGCTCTGACAGTCGGCGTCCCTTCCTCCTAGTGATCGTCCGTTTGCCGAGAGCCCTGGCTCAAACTCCTGCGACGACGGGTACGAGCGTGAGCCTCGGCCCACCTGCGATGACTCCGCTCGCAATTACCCTTTTGGCTCTCAGGTCGGCGGGCACTCTGTGGCCGTGCATTTTGACCGTGCATTACGTGCATCACGTCCTGGTCTGGTAAGAACACGCGATTTGCTCGCACGTATTGTTTTTCCGTCAGCGCTACCGTTGACTTGCAAAGACGACGAATCATAAACATGTCAGCAACACCTACATTGTTTTAGCGTAAGTTTGGGCAAAGCCAATGCTACAAGCTCAAAAATTTTGTTTTAAATGGCGCTTTCCCTTTATGAGCGCGTGTGGATAGAAGGCTCTGCTCAAACCGATGCGCTTGCTCCTGTAGCTTTTTTTCCGCTCACACCCACAGCGAAACGGAGTATAAATTGTAGGTGTCATCGGCTTCCAGTGGATCGGATCGGGTCAAAGGATCCAACGAGTCGAGAGATTCAATAAGTCGAAAGATCAAACGCGTCAAGAGATTCAGTATAAATCAAGAGGTCCAACAACTCGAGAGTTTCAACGAGTCAAGAGATATACTCCAAATATCGACCATGGAAGGGATAAATGGCTGGTTAAAGCTGAACTCCAGAGTAAATTTTATTTACCTAAAACAAGCTCACTTTTGAGATAAGGAAGGTGTCCTTATCTAATAGTCAGAGATTAATATTCGCGCAATTTGTGTTTGTTTGGTATTGTTTTATATTTAAAAACAAAATTGCTGTAAGAAGGTGTTTTGAATACTTGATCGAGGTTTTTGTACTACACACACCCTGTCATCACGAGTCCTGGAATATATTTTGAAGCAAATATAAGCTGCGTTCTAAAGGCAAAGAGGAGTTGACAGGTAATATTGGATCTCCTGACTCGTTAAACCTTTTGGTTTTTCGACATGATTCACTAGGTAAAATGCGGGCCGAGAAGTCCAATCCTGAGGTTAAGTGAGTTGAAATATTAGCGATGAATCAAAATGTCCAACCAATAAAAGAATCACAGAAGATCTGAACTAAAAAAAAATTGAAAGACGTTTACCACACCCTGTAACGCCTGAATTGAGCACAGCTCTTGAGGAGAAGGAGGAAGGGAACTGAGGTGAGGGCATACTCCTCCTACCTCCTCCTCAACTCCACATCCTCCTTGCTACTCCTCCTCCCCTCCCCCTCCTCTTCCTCCTCCTCCACATCCTCCTCCCCCTTCTACGTCAAGCTACTCCCCACCTCCTCCTCCTCCTCCTTCCCCTCCCGTCTTCCTTCCTCCACCTCCTCTTCCAACCCCTCCTCCGCCCCCTCTTCTTCCTCCTCCTCCTCGTCCTCCCCTCCCCCTCCCGGCCTTTTCTTCGTCCTCCCATCTCTCCTCGTCCTCCTCTCCTCCTCCTTCTCTTCCCCCGCTCGGTGCGTCATGGGCCATTTTCCATAATGCACCGCGCGGTTACGCCGACGCCGACGGGGACGCCGACACCGCCTAAGCCGGAAACGGGCGCCTAAGAGCTGCGCTCTAAAATGCTTTAATACTTCGCTGAAATTTTATTACGTGCATTTTTTTTTTACGCCGTTAGTGGCAGGATTGCCATAAACACAGGGCTTTCTTAGATGCTTGCAAGCAATGCAAAGTGTACCTGTCCTTGTCGTCCTTCCTCTCGCAGTTAATGCTGAAAGCAGCTCGAGACTGACATTATTTTTTGCCTTGCAAACTCATTGTGAGATTGCGTTCATCAGAGACCTCGTTGAGTGCCGACGCGCCCTGCAGCTATAAGTTGTCTGCATCTTGCTTAATTTGCTGCCACGTTTGCCACAGAGGTTACCCGGCACGAGCACCTTCGGAATAGAAAACGCCGGCACTCAGTGGAAAACACTGCCTTTCCCACATTCACTTCACCTCGCTGTGAGAGCGCTTGGGGAACAAGGAGTGAAATACACTCCTTCGGCGTCGGGAAGGCTCCAATGCTCGTTACGCCGAGTTATCTCCATTTAATGTGGCGGCGCTTGCGACCGCTCTTCCATGGTCTACATCTGGTTTGTCGGCAGTCAACAATGGTACCTTCCTTGCTGCACTGACAGTTTTGTCATTTTTTTCTTGATTTCTCCAAAAAGACAAGCGCTTAAATGAGCAGGGCCGTTCGGCAAATTTGCCGGACAGTATCCAGGGGCGCCATGCTATACACGGCGGGACCAAGGACAGCGAAAACGCCGCTGACCAATGGCAGCTGACGGCGTTGTCGCGGTCCATTGGTCCCGCTTGGTTCCGCCGTGCAGCGTAGGGCCCCAGGTTAACTGTTTGGCATTCCTGAACTGACCGTTGATTCGGTGTGCATAATCTAACTGCAAGATCAGACTACTTTGCAATTTAGCATCAGGTCAGACGTTTCTCGGGTATGGCTGATCCGAAATCGCGTCAATGCCACAAATTCCAGTCTGACTGGTTCACACAAACGGGGACCCAAAACCCAACTTGGCACGACACTGAAATGCACTGCCCAACCATACCCTCAGGGGAGGCGCTGAAGGCCAGACGCAAGCAACGCTGTCGCTTCTCGCGGCGCTGATGGTGAGAGCCATCAAACGCGCGCTCCGCTGACTCTGCTGTCCCTATTCCTGCACACAGTTCCAGTAATCAGCGACGTTGGGAAAATCGCCAACAACCCAGAACGTCGCCATCTTTAAAGCAGAAAGGAAAGGAAGCATTTAAGGTAGCTACGTCGCTTCCTTCGATTTCAGAGGGAACGAGTAAAGGAGCCAATGCAAGGTAAGGTCGATTCATGATTCGTAAGCGCGCGCACTTAACGAAAGGAAAGGTGGCTTTTTGAATTCAGAGGTAATCGTCGCTCATTTCGTGGCTCTAGTTCACCCTTAAGCTGGGACTGCTGCCCATGCCACAATCACGAAAGCACGCGTGGTCGCTACTTTGAAAAGTTATTCCACAAAGCGAGCTCTCGCAGTAGTTTTGACAGCGTTGTATACTAAGTATGAAACGGAGTATAAGCCTATGAGCGTATTGAAAAAGAAAATATTAGCAGGGGTTCAAAATTACAGGAGGACGCTTAAGCTCCGTTTCTAATGCACGTTCACATGAGGCGATTTTGCTCCTAGAGTGGCGCGATTCCCTCCGCCGCGGCGCTGCTGGCCAGCCGCAGCGGCAGAGCGGCCCGATTCCAAAAGGTTGGGAAATTTTTAGCGGCGGCCGAGCGGCAGCATTTGCACATTTTACGAGATTCGAGCTTTAAATGCGGATATGCAAACAATATCTACACTTTCTATTTATATTTTATAATAAACCACTATCATACCTTACTATTGCAAAAATATTAAGGAAATTAAAAAAAACTGGATTTTGAGAAAATGGAGATTCGAATCGCAAGGTTTTTGGAACATTGAATAATTCTGCATATATGAAAAATGTTTTCTTTTACATGCCATATAGAAATTACAATGAATGAAAGGAACTAAAAGTTAGGCTTTCTTATGATATCAAGTTAAATAAAATATCTTAAATTGTTAACGCGTAAAACATTACCAAACTTTGCCAAAAATGATTAAAAAGACACAGTTCGACTTTTTATTTTTGAATCTGCCTACGTTTAAAATGTTTTGTATATCAATAGCACAATGAAAACTATATTGAATTTGCCACCATAGAACGCTACTGCAATAGTTTGATAAGTGACAAAAAAGCAAGTGGTCGAACATGCCATCTCCGACAGGCTGAAAAAACGTCGGTTTTCGCCTCGGCCTCTTCAATGGCAAAAATAAAACCAAAAAAGGCCAACCTTGTCGTTTACCCTGTCGCTCACTTCAAGAATGCTGACAAAACATTTTTTTATCAAATTAAAAACTCCACCCTAAAACCGTTCCTGGGTTGAGTGACAATATAAACGTAATATAAAACGCATTACCAAGGTTGAAAGTACCAAATTTATATTTATAATTATCCCCGTAACCACGGGACAACATGCAGTCCCGCAGCTCCCCACACTTTTCGAATGAACCGGCACCGATGGGACATTTTCTTCTCTCATACGGGCTTCGATGCTGTTAAATATACGTTGTGTGTGAGCTGCTGATTGTCTGAAAAAGAACGCCGAAACATTTCAGAGGAGAACGGAAGTAAAAAAAATCCAGTCATCGCCACAGTGAGGGCACACAAGCAAGAGATGGGTCGAAGACGTTAAACCTTTCGTCCCATGCTTCTGCCACTGCTCTCGTGCGTGGTTATTTTGTGTACTCTTGGTACTACAGGATTTACTCTAATTCGCGAAACACGTCCTCCTATGTTGTGAGTGAGATGTGTGGCAAGCAGTCAACGGTGACACTGGTTGATAATTGATAGACATCTCCTTCGACAAAGAGTAAGACTTCTTAAAGCTCGTGTTCAATTTTGTTTTCTTTGTCAGATATTGCGGGACGTCTGAATAGGATCGACAGGTGAGAAACAACTTATTCACGGCTTTGTTAGTCATTTAGGACGCGAGTAGAGTGCTGCAGTCGGTTGCTTTCATCTCGAAATGAAATCGAACCTCGTACTTTGTTGTTATCCGTGTGCAATTGCGTCGAAATTTGTAAATATAGGCTTGGTAACATTCAAGTTTTCGCTGGAAGGTGAATAACAAGTTTATTTGTGATTATTGCAAGTGCATTCTTTTGAGCTTATGTGTTTATTTATAGTAATGTTATTTTATTGCCTCTACCGCGTTTTTGCATAGAGTCTTAGCTGAATTAAGGTAATAGTATTCTTGTATACAAAATAAATTGAATTTTGTTTAAGGCAGCTCAAACCCATAAGGCGAAGTAAATTATTTTACCGTAAAAAGTTAGTTTAGTACTCATGTCACACGGAAAATGTAATATTTTCATTAAAGGATAATGCGATTGAATCAGCTCGCAATCCTGAGTTACTATAAGAGCGTCGCGAGCTGATTTGCCGATTTCATAATGTCATTCCATCGAATTTACAATAATTTTGCCATGTGGCCGGGGTATGATGCAAGAATTCAGTCACCGCATCCGTTTACACCGCTTACATGATTGTAAGTGACACTTGTTTAGGCGTGCAGAAGTCGACAAATGTTCTTATGCCTGGATTATTTCCTCCACCCCGGAGACCTGACGCACAGGCAACCTTTCTTTTCCGGAGGTTCGCTTCCTAAAAAATGATAAGTTCTTCAACAGAAAAAAGTCTCAACGCGGCACTCGCCATTGCAACTGGCAGCGCGATGGGACGAGCGAATGGCTAACTAGGGCGAATCTGCGCCACGGCGCGGCGCCACTGGTATTGCTCCAGCGCGCCCCCTGGCTCAGCTGAACGGTCCCATGGAGGTTGCGCGCGGCAGCCGCTGGCATTGCTGGCGTCCTAGCGTCGTAACCGGACGAATATGAACTACCAGACTTTTTTGGCTAGCACTCTAAGCATACAAAAAGAAACAGGCAATTTAAGCGCTGCCTAAGTGCATGTCGCCGCTGATTCCAGAAATTTTGCAAACCGTGGCGCTACAGGGTCGCGCTTGCTGTGGAAGCACTTCTTTTGTTTTTGGTATCATGACCACACCACTATCTGCGGAGAGGGGAGGTTTCTTCTACTTTCTTGTGACTTGTTCGTTTGAGGTTTTCTTGCTCCGATAAAGTTTTCTCGCCTCTTTTCCTGCCAAAGAACTAGCTTTCTCGGCACGATTGAGGACCTGCATTTTTTACTTTTACTTTTTCTATAGATACCATTTTCGACGAGATGAAATGCACTAACCGAAGCGATCTTCAGCAAGAACCAGATCTTTCTTAGGATCCCTATCGCTTCTTCGAAATGCGTTTTGTGGAAATACGTTTTGTGGACAACTCTTTACGGACATACGTTTCGGTGGACACATGGTTCGTCGACGCTGTAGGTTTTGTGGGCACATGCCCCTGCGACGTTTTGTCGACAACGTATTTCTTCACTAAGCCGCCAGAGCCAGCGCTCGATTCACAAAGGCGTGCTTAAAGCGGCAAACTCCGACAAAAACTCAAATGAAATAAATTAACTGGTATCGCTGTAGTGACACAAAATACTACCTCAGCCAAAAAATTACGCGTCCCGAGTGACACCGCATTCTCAACTAATGCCGATAATAAAAATGCGACCCGCCGCGAGCCGCTGCTCTCAGCGAGCGGCCAGCGGGTTGCCGATCAGCAAAGCAACATTGGGCCGTGACGTCAGTATCGTTCTCTTTTTTCCTCCGTTCCGGGCGTTGCGCGGAGTGCGCTTCTTGAGCCGCTACCACCTCTACTTCGGCTTGTGATTGGCGTGTTTAGCCGTGGCTTTTATCTGTAGCCCGTGTAGCTTCGGTATAGCCTTTTGTTTTTTCTTGTGAGGACTCCAAGGCTCGTTTTAGCGAGCAACTCGGTGCGCCCAAGACTGCCCAGCTGTTCCTCGAAAGATGCCGAGTACAACTTGTAGCACTGTGGGCTGCTCAAACAACCCGCTGCGCAACCCGGAGGTGCTTTTTACAAGTTTCCAACGGACCGTAAATTGGAGAAGGTGGGTGAACGCTGTTTGACAAGTGGACTTTGGACTTCGGCTTTTACGCGCCCGAGGACAAAAAGAACGAAAAAACAGACGTGTACAGCCCAGCACACTTGTGTTCGGGCGCCGCGCGCCCACGCCGGAGAGCCTCAAAGCTTCGTGTCTGGGACTGACCCGCAGCGCGAAAGCGAGAAGGCCCCCAGTACTGTACGTCACTGGCAGCGTGGCGTAGAGCAACGCCGCTCCATCCACGGAGCCCCGATGACAATTTAGGCCTAGAGAAGAGTACGGAAGACCGCACGCACGGAGACAGCCGCCGAGTACGGCACCGAACGAGTTTACTCGTTTTCCAGTCGCTCGCTTTTGGGTACACAAGCAACGAGTACGGCATAGCGCACGCACGGCGGCGGCCGCCGAGTACGGCATCAAATGAGTTCACGGGTTTTCCAGTCGCTAGCTTTTGGGTATACGCACTAACTCCTATTACATATGCTGGATAACTACCACGCCTACAGAAGTAAAACGAAATCTGCATACCTCCCATCTTTAGACTGCTACAGCAACAGAGGTAGGTGCCACTCGGCCTGCATACTCGTTGAACGAGAACGATCCTGAGGTCACGTTCACATAGCGGCTGATTTTCAGTGTTGCCGGGGCCTCGAGCGGCTAGTTTCGGTTTTGTTGGCCACGCCCCAAACATAACTTTGGGCGTCGATATCTTTAAAACTACACACAATAACGAGAAAAAATTACACCTTGCAATTCAGGGACGCTGACTACGCTAAAAGCAGTCATAATCCCAAAATCGAAAGTATGGACCGGAGCTGTCCTTTAACCAAACCATGTTCCCCTCCCCCTGTAATCCAGGCGAGACGCAAAAAGTTTGTTACGAAAATAGCAGGGTTGTGTGCGGCGAAACGTCTCAGGTTTTTCGATGAAACGAACACGGGAAGCCTTTTGATCAAATGTCGCATGTCGACGAAACGATCTGTAGATGAAACGACAGTCGCCGGACTGAATGCCACCGGGCAAAAATTTTGATCCGGATCCGCGCATACCCGCATCCGCAGCCCCTGACACCCGCATCCGATCCGCAATCCGCCAAGATCCATCTAATTTTTATCCGCATCCGCCAGTTTACTGCGGATATCTGCGGATATCCGCTGGTCTCTGCGCTATCTGTTGAGCCGCTGGACTTTCTGCTAAGCGGCTTTTACTGGTTACGCGGCCGTTACTGATTCGCAGCAGCAGTTGGGGTCGAAGCGGATGTTCAACACGCAAGCAGCTGGTTACAGGGACCAAGATAGTCTGCGCGGAGCCGACGAAGCAGCGCTAACATGGTCCGAGGAAGCGGCGTGGGACGAGGACGACGAAGTGGCAATTCGGCTGATCCGGAGAGAAGGGCCGGGATCGGAGATGGCCGCAGGGCCAGTTGCCTACAGACTGTGAAATCCTCTAGTTGATTTGGCCCTCGTTTACGGGAGTCTCCGGCAGACGTCCAGTTCGAAATTCGGGAGCAGCGGGATGAATCGCGTGTATGAACTCTGTGGCGTTTCGTCTCAAGCGCTGACAATCGCCTTACCGAAGGGTTTACTTGTGATTGTGCTGTGCGACGCCTGCATTTGGAGTTCTCTGTTTATATCGTAAGTACGGCGTCAAATTTTATTTCCGTATCACGATCGTTCGCGCGTTGCGTGATCAAAATCCGCGCGATGTGTCGCGCCTCGAAGCAACTTCAGGAAATTGTTTTGCTTTCTTTGCTTTGCATGCAGGTTGCAATGGTGGTTCCAAATAAACATCTTCCTTTGATATTTCGCAGTTTGTTTTTCCTTATCTACACCATGTCTGCATGCGTGGATGCGTCTCTGGTGTGCCGTGTTTAAGGGGCATCTTCGGCATTCGCGGTATTATCAGAAGTGGATAACTCCAATGGGTAGGCAAACAGCGGCCCTAAACTCTAAAAAAAAGGTGTATTCTTATACCCCTTGTCACATACAAGACACCCTAAAACTTTAGTTCAACGTACAGCGCACTGACGTTGATCTGACGGTACTAACTTTCACGAGAAGCTTGATAGCCGTGTGGTAGAAATTATTAAATTAGGCAATGTACCTGTTACTGACTATAAAAAATAGGGGCTTGTTTTGGTTCTACTGCAAAACCTCAGTGTTTTCTTTCTGTGCTCTTTGATACACACTTTAGCTATTTAATGATATATCGCACCGTTATCAAGCCCCTCGTAAAATTCTGATTCTGTCTGTTCGACTATAGCGCGCTGTACGTCCAACTGAAGTTTTGGGGTGCATTATATTTGACAAAAGGGTGTAAGGTGATGCCCTTTTTGTAGTGAGGTTTGTGTCCCTTTTAGCACTTGCTTTACATTAATTTCTTGTTTTAGCCTCTCACCTAATACTGTTTCTTCATTTGTGAAACGTTAAAGAGGTGCACGCATCAAAAACGCACTAGACACCTGCAAGCGTGTTGCGGGAGGTCTCTCTGTTCTCCTCTCTTGCGCGCGTTCGCTGTCTGATGTGGACTCGAGGGCGCGCGCGCGGGGCATGCACATTCATACAAACGCTGACATAGCGTTTGGCTGCGTCAAGCCTAGCACTGCGTCAGAAACACGCCCAAATATTTCATGTTGATAGTGTACTGAGAGTATCCTTCCAGTCTACATAAATTGTGTCCATTTTCTACTAGGAGCGCACTTGCAGTGTAATGAATGTACACATGTAGTGTACTGACGATGTACTTGTAATGCACTGGAAGTAGGGAACCGGTATGCTACAAGTACTCAGAAAGTGTACTTTCTTGTTTTATTGAAGTGTAGTGTCAAGTGAGTTTGGTTTTAATTAGTACGTCCTCAAAGTACACTGTCAGAACGTTTTCAGTATACTGATTCTCTACTGCTTTTTACCAAGGATAGTAATATTTACTAGGTAAAACCTAGTAACCACATGTCACATATGTTACTAGGTACCTATAGTACCGTAAGTAGTAACTGCTAAGGTAGTAGGGGTTACTAGGTCAAGAAGGTAGTAGCGGTTACTAACCAAACTAGTGTTAGAATATTCGGTCCAATTAAATAATAATTTCTGGTGTGATTCCTTTCAACTGTTTATCCAGATTCAAATTTAAAAGGTTACACTGATTACATAATGGAATACATGAGAATGAGCCGTCCGCAAAACGGTGCGTCGGGCTCGCCGTCTCGAAAGGAATGCCCTTCTCCATAGGCGAGGGCGGTCGCCCATGATATCAGCAAATGCTTAGCGCTGCCAGGTAAGAGCATCCACTAGTAAGCTAGCTAGTTTCTTACGTACAAATCGCAATCACTCTCTCTTCTCGACGTCAGGACAAATTTAGACAGCAACACAAAACCCCTTGAACGGGTAATCTCATACGACGAGGCGATGTGGTGTTAACGAATGCGCGCAGTTGGAGGCTCACGCCTCGTTTGTGTTTAAATCGGCTTTGAAACGGCAAATTCTTGCGTCGCTGAATAGTTCCCCTTTTCACCGAAGTATGCGTGACAGCTAGATTTCCCGGCGATATTATCGCGTTTCCTTTCAGAAGTCCACGTCAACTGATGCCGCCAGTATTAGGCATCGGGTTTCGAGCCGCCCTCGGGTACTAAGGGCACAACGGGCCTGGTATTGCTAGCGCTGGCGGCACCTACGATTATTACATCGATACCCGCCGTTTCTTACCTTGCAGCCGGAAAGACGGACAAGGGGAAGTGGCAGAAAAACTCCGTTCTTTTTTGGACCTAATCGCGTCAGCTATCGTCGCAGGTGGCGTGCTGTGCGGCGAAGAGGCGTTAAGAAGCGACGCCGGATTCTGGTGCGAGAGTTCAAGTTCAAAATTTGTTTTCTCGCTTTAAACAAACATTACTTTGATTAAAACTTTCAGAATCAAAAGATTATCGATTGTTCTTACAAATCCACCACATTTTGTATTTTTACTTGGACCACCTCCGGGTGAAATAAACGGCTGTTTATACGTCAAAACGCACTTTTTTGCAACTTCAGGAGTTTTGTTTACTGCGAGATATTTAATTGAGTGGTTTTAAACATTTGTTTATAGATTATATACCTGCAGAGCAGCCGGTAAAATGTTATACTAAGTCCCGGAGCAGTTAGATAGTTTTTAATAAAATAACAAAAATGTAAAAATGCTTAAATTTTTTAGTTGTTCTTCAAGAAATGGATAAATTAAACAAAACTTTACAAGCCCAACCACATTGTAAGTCGAAATGCCGTGCAAATGTAAGAAAGGCTGTTGTTAGGTGTTTCAGTAAAAAGCTGATTTTTCATATTATTGAGTGATGCCTAGTTTCACGCTGTTTTTAAAAGTTCAAACAGCGCTCGCAATGTCCGTAGCATGGCTACGGACATTGCGGCAAAAGGCCATGAATTATTTTTTAGAAATTGAAGGCGTCAAGCGCAACGTCTCAGGACGTTTGGCATGGAATGACCCATCTAGCGATAGTATTCTAGCACTTTAACATAAGTTTCTTTTTGTTTCTAACTACACAAAACTTTTCAAACTATACTTTTAAGTTAAGGTCACGAAGAAGAAGCCTATCGAAGAAAGAAATAAAAATAATAGCAACATTTATTTTCTCAGAAATCACAGTAAAGTTTGTGATGCCAGGTAAATCCTTGGCTAAATTTTCGCTCTAATCAATATTGTTGCAGTAGATAGGCGTGGTCTAATGTTTGTACCCGGAAATGAAATGTAATTGGAAATCTGCATTTGTAGACTTGTATTTGAGGTATTGGTATTTCTCAGTTGGTTCTCTTTTATAAATCTGGAGCTTTTATGGCTTCGCGTTATCGAAAGTGAAATTATGAATGTTTTCGAAGTTTTAAATAGCCTCTAAGCTCCACACTCATTATGATGTTTTCTAGCGTTCACTTAATATTTTGAGCATTATGAAAACCCATACGTCAGGGAAACTAGAATGTCATGCATGAAGTGTATGTAGTTCGTGGATAGTATCTCTCAAATGGATTTTATTCGAAGACTCCAAACATTGTCCTGCCTTCTTGCATTTTTCCTCGTTGTTTGAAAGATATGAATGGGCATTAGAGAATATATTTTTCAGTTCTTATTGTAGTATCGTTTTGCATAATCTGACAAATAATGAATGACCGGTGGTTCCTTCGTCAACGAGAACCCGTTGGTCCTGATATTTTCATGCCCGTTTACCATTCACGTGAGTTTTGCGTCCGGGCTGCGGGAATTAAATAGAGAGTTGTCACAATATTTGCGGGGGCATTCTTTACATAATCGATTAGAGCCGCGAACTTAAAAAATATTTCTGCCAGTCATTTGTTTTAAAAATGTATACGTATAATATGTTGTAAAACTTTCGCGGGAATATATTGGCTTGGACGTTTGTGCACTCCTGCAATTTCAGCACCATACTTTTAAATATCGCTTGGAGAATGTCACTTAAGGGTAAGGGCATGCTTTTTTCTGTTTTCAGACGGACCTGGTTTGGCCACTTGATCTCTTGTTCATTAGCTGCAATGCCAGCATTGCCTGGTACACGAGAAATTGAACAACACTACCTTTGAACTGAATCTAATTCTCAGCAATGTGTGAATATCACCAAGAAAGATGTGATTCTTGCACACCAGTGCACGGAAAGACGTTAAGGCACTGAGAGGGTCGGAACAGACTATAGTTTATTGTTTTTTTTTATTTGGTAACTTTCTGATCTGTGCAAGCGAAGCCACAATGGCATACCGTTCAGAAGTGAAAACAGATGGAAGTGGAGCCACTGGAATGCCTTCGTGACTGAGCCAGCCTACAAAGGAGGATCTAACAGCACTAACTGTTTTTGAGTCGTCAGTGTGAACATATGTGATAGCCTTCAAACTAACTCAGCAATCTGAAAGAAACATTTTTGAAACAACACAGGTGCAGTACAAGGTTTCTAATATGCAGTCAACCGCGGATCGCAGGTGATGGCTGGATCATACCAAGGAGGAAGAGGTGGACGAAGAGGGGCAACCTGGTTTAATGAAAGCTGAATTTCTGACAAAGCGAGTTGGACTCTGATGGCAAAAGGCTGTGCAACAGAGGACCGTCTGTCAAATAGTTCAGTGAAAGATGGTGACGACAACATGAGGGTGGGCTGGATTGTTATTGGCCATGGCTATCCTGGCTGCATATGACAAGCCTAGCAGTTCTCTCCGAAGAGTATAATGACGTGTTGTGAGCTGAAATGTACAGACTTTCTGCAGGTGGCGTTCGAAAACCTCCCATACAAAGACGAATGTCCTCATGATGGACAGGGTTGAGCTGCCGAATTGTGATTTGTCTAGCCGATCCAGAAACAAAACCAGCATAGTCCAACTTTTAATGGACCAGTGGCATTGTAGATTTGTATGAGTGATTCAACATTTCATCCCCCAAGATTTGCGCGCATTTACCTTAATGATGCTCAGTTTCTTCGTGCAGATTTCTCTAGAGTTTTGAAAGGTGTTCACCAAAAGTTAATTTCTGGTCAAAAATAACTCAGAGAAACTTTTGGGAAGTTCTGCTAGCAAGGCGCGAACAATTCAAGAGCAGTTCAAGGTCAAAATGCAGTCCACGCTGATCCGTGTAAAATGTACGACAGCGTTCCTGTTCTGTTGAAATACTGAAACCCATTACAGACGCGCCACTTTCCTAGTTCGTTTATGCAAAGCTGCAGTTGACGTTCTGCAACTCGCAAAGATGAAGATTGGATGGAGATTTTGAGGTCGTCGGAGTATAGAGAATGTCTCAACAGGGCGGGAAATCTCGTGGGAAAGCGAGTTAATTTGAACTAAAAATATGGTAACACTCAGAACACATCCCTGGGCTACATACTATCTCCTGCACCAAGTCGATCTGAAAGAATTGTCTCTCAGCGCACCTAGAAAGGTGCACCTTATTAGAAAACGTTTATAGTGAACATGATCATGTTACTATTAAAACCAATGGCTATCAAATATCGAATGATTCCGTGTCTCCAAGTTGTGTCGTATGCCCTAGCCAGGTCAGAGAAAACGGTCACCTGGTGCTCACGGTGCCACTGTATGATCAAGTGTCAACCGTTTTTTTTTTTACGAAACCTTCTGTATGAGCTTGTGACAGTAGTTTTCTTGCTTTAAGGTAGAAGACAAGCCTTTTGCTTACCATTCACTTGAGCACCTTGCACAGGCCACTGATGAGAGCTACTGGACGATGGTTCTGCAGGTTGGTGTTGTCTTTTCCTGGCTTATGAATAGCTACAACCATCGTCTTGAGCAGCGGCGTAGACTTTCCATTTTCCCGGAGGCGGCAGGCTGAGAAGTTCTCCGAAAGGGGGAGGGGGGGTGCTGCTGCTGCTGTGCGTTACCTTTTCGGCCAGAACTGGAGATTAAAGCTATCGGAAGCACGCTGGGATTCCTATGTATTTTGTCAATAAAGGCAACGTGGGCGCTATTTCGTTTACGTGCCACTACTGGAAAGCTCGTTACATGGCACGTAAATAGCGTCTCGGTAAGGATCATGGCCCAGCCTGGGGAAGGGGGCCTCTGCCCCCCCCTCCCCGGATCTCACCAGAAGGGGCACGAGCCCCGATGCCCCCCCGAAGTCTACGCCAATGGTCTTGCGCCAGGACACTAGGAAAACACCTGTCCCCCATATCTTGTTAAAGAACTTCAGAAGAGCAAAACTTCTAGACTAACTGGACAGGTTGGCAACCATCCTGCAATCTATGTTATCTTAACCAACCGCAGATTTCCGTGCATGCAGTGTGGACAAATCTAACTCTTTTAGAGTGAATGGTTTGCTATGTGGTTCCTCACTATTTAGTTTTACTGGCAATGGTTTTCACCCCTCTCTATTACTACACGGACGGTGTTCAATTTCCAGTGCGGGATTACTGTAAGACTGGTTTCAATGATTTTTATAATTTCTTGGATAACTCTGCTTTGTGCCTTTGTAGAGACCTCTACGAGGAGGTCTCCTGAGTGCGACTTTTAGCCTGGTAGGAATGTCCAATAAGGTGCTCAGGGATCTTTGCAACAACAAATGGTGACAGTTTTAAGTCAGGTTTCTGATAGTTTTAAGAGTAAATAACGAAGAATTTTGCAAACATTTCAATTTCTGTGTGCTCTGGCAATGACTTGTTGGTCCTGCATGCCAGCGCCGATGGGAGCTGCCTAGGAACGGTTTTGAAGGAGGGATAGCCATAGAGGACAAAGAATGTTCGAAACCTGTGTCGTGCCGCCCACCACGAAGCCCAACGAGGAAATAGGTAACGCCCCATCACATAAATGGCTCTGCTTGAACCGTTACGCGATTAGCGCTACCCAGAAACTATTACCAAGTGTGGATCTGGACGAGGGTATTTGTTACCACCCAAGGTTAGCCCTTTCCGCTAAGGAGGGCGAAAGGGGAAAGAGGGGAAGAAAGAGGCCAAAGGTAATGGTAGTGGGGGAGAAGAAAGGCAACTGACAGAATCATTCTGGTCGGGCAAAGCCAGGACACCCATCTACAAGAAGTGGTGGCCAAAGCGGTGTATTGCCTCACCCGGGGGGCCTCGAAGGGTCCAAAACTTGCCCGGTCTTGGCTCAACTACCAGGATGTCTTTTTCCCCGGACTTGGGAAAGCCACGAACGGCCAGACGTGAGTGGGCGAACCGACATGGCTCGGTGTCCGTTGTGACGCCATTCACCAAACACCTGCTTTCACAGGTGTCCCCTGCTGGGTCTGATGAGGTGAGTCCCCCTTAAGTAGCTGGTATGTTGAGTCGAACATAAAATGCCACTTTGTTCTATGGAACAGGAATCATAAATTAGGAAGGGTGATGTCTATTTGTAAATTAAATTGACCGGCATCTTATCAAGAACAAATATCAACAGCCAGGCTATGGAACTTTATCCTGTATAAGAACATGTTCATTTCGGTACGCGCTATTTCAAGCTAGATTCGATCTGAGCAGGAAGGTTTGTATAAATTATGTGAACAAATTTGATCCCTTCTTTATGCATGATTCTTCGCCTAAATCACGGTGCTGAGTGTAAGCAATTTTGGTTAGGAAAACAAGCGTTGTGATTGCCGCCCAAGTGTTTCCACAAAAGGTAGACTTAAAGGGGTTCTCCTAAAACTTTTATGACATTTTGAAAACAATATTTCACTTAGCTCAGTTGCGACGTCATCATACATATTATGCAAGTTATTTCGTAAACTATATTTTACAATATATATGGAGACGAGATGCACATTTCATGATTTATGCACTCTAAATCATTCCATAGTTGAAGAGCAGTACTACGATTCTACTTCTAATACTGCGACGCACACATTGTCAGTCACGAGTATTTTAGACGATCTAGCAAACTTCGTGACAACCTTTCGATTCAGGTAAAATATGTGTGACTGCGGTAAACAAGTTGATGTTCAGTCGTATACAAACACGACGTTTTTTACGTTAATATAGATCTTATGTTTCTGATAAGTCAAATATAAATAATGAAATCTTTCATTTTTGGCATTTGGAAATGAAAGTGCCTTGTACAAAGGGTGAATAAAAACTATATGGCTACTCGTTTCACGGCGGAAATAGTGCCTATTGCCTAAATAACGCAGAAAATCGGTTCTCACTTTAGCGGTTCAAACTGTTTCGAACAGGTGTGGACCGTTATTTTTGCCTTCCCGAGATTGAACCGAAAGCCTTGAACCCGGACTCAATCCGAACCCATAAAAATGCCGGTTCGGCACTTTGATTACATCATGTCGCCATAAAATCTCACTCATTTTCTATATAGCACTTTTTACTCAAGATTCATTGACGAAAGAAGTCTAGTGTCTGTTGAGGGCGTTTCTTAACAGTGAGGGAGTAGTACACGAACAGATCGCAATCAAGTTAAATAAAAAAAAATGTTTTTATTACTGCGGCATCGGAGAGGTATTTGAAGACAAACTGATTAAATAAGTTCCATGGAACTTATTTTGGGCAGAGTTCCAGGGATTATAAACCCTCTCATTTCTCTGCGACATTTTTGTTCGGAATGGCGGTATTCAGGAGAGGCATTAGACAAGGCGTGGAACAGAGCAAAAACCAAAGGTGGGTAAGGCAACCTATATAAAGAGAGCGTCTAAAATAGCAATATCCGATCACATTAGAATTAACTGTACAGTTTAGGCTAAGTATCTAGCTGATTTGTACTCTATGAGCACCGAAATATTTATCCCACACGTTACTGATGAAGACAGGCATGAAAGCTTCAAAGTGGTTTATGGCGTTTTCTTTTTTATAGTCTATTTTGGATTAATAACTTCCGACTGGTATAACGCGGGGGTTAACGCCTCAAATAGATGTTTTATAAGAAAACATGTATTTAAGCTATATATATCTACTGTCCCCCTCCCGCCCCCCCCCCCCAAAGGGGAAAAAAATGTATTCCTGCATTTAAACTTTTAAATACGTTTTTTTTTTGTTTTTTTTTTTCATTGAATTATTCATTGGATTGGATGATTCGAAATTAGGAATAATTTGTGCATTTATTTCACAATTTCATTCCACAGCGCCCGTGAGGGTATTAGAGGGGGGGGGGGAAGCGAACGAGTTAATGACGCCAGATGACGGCACAAGAGTAAAGCACGCGCAGCCTGCAGCGAAGCAAGAATCAAGCCGAACAAGAGCAACAACAAGAAACAAGACTTAACACATTCCTGCAGAAACGAGAACGATCCACCAAAGAGTGATTCCCTACTGATAATGAGCGTGCGTTTCATTCGATCTCAGCTGACAAAGCGCAACATTGGACGTACGCCGCGTGAAAAATTAGCGCCCGTATACGAGTTGGGCGAATTTCTGTATTTAACTTATCGTCGTTTTGACGGGCACAAAAACTTGGCCGCATGGGTTATTACTGCCGTGCCCTTCCAGCCACACCAGAGTCACCGACGGCTTATGAAACGCAGAGCCTGTCTCGTTAATCATGCGGCTTGGTGATTGTTTCTTAGGTGTTCTTGACGCATAACACCGAATCTCACTGGCTGCGATAAGAATCTCCGTGCACTACCTTTCAAAATATCTCAGTGACTATGAAGGTCTTTTTTTTTTCTGCATACATTTTAGAGCGTAATAGAACAGAAAGTGAACCATCGCTTGCACGCGCTGACATAGTGGCGCCCTGCACTCTGACATGAGGGCAGGACACCCTTACATAAAGGGGATCTGAGTGCGGGGCGGACCAACGTAATAGTCAGGGTTTGCAATGGGTCATGTTCAACCCTTACAAGTTGATGGATAGACATCTCTGGTTAGCGATGATGACGGAGGAGCTGGGCCGTAAAAAAGCTTCGTTCGAAAATAAATTTGCAGCTGTGTGTTTGACGTCCCTGAATCGTCCCCCTTTTTCACCCGTGTGTCCGGAATTGATTTTTCTTCGTAATATTCGTAACCAGCTTGCCTGCCGATTAACTCTTACGCCCGAGTGCACTTTTGTCGCATCAAGCTCGGAGTCCGCAGCTTCTCCCCGGTCCCCCCCATCCCGAGCGGGAAAGCCGACCCACCTGCAGACACTGTCTCTCCGTCGAGAAATTCCGTCCGGTTGCCGTAGAGGTGTCCCGGAGTCAACGGTCGTCCTCGGCGACGCGTCAGCGGCGTCGCGTCGCCAGCGTCCGAACCCGGTGCACGGTCCGTCCGATGCAGCGCTGTCCCGGGTGCATCCGAACTGCGCCGTCGGAGTCTCACTTGCGCGCACACGGCTCTCCAGGCCAATAACAACCGGCTCTGCCGAGTCGCCGGATCGCCGCGGGGCGTGGCCGTCCGCTCGATCGCCGAGCACGGCCGGCCCTCCCCCGGCTCCCCATTGGTCCGGACGACCAGGGGCCGCGCGCGCCCCACTCGGGGGCACGCGCGGTCGGAGCACGCGCGGAGCCCGAGCGGGCAGAGCGCGCGCTCGCAGCGACCCGAGATCTCCGTCCGATGTTCGAGAGGCTCCCCGAGGCTTCGCGCACGGGAGGCTTCCGTCCATCGGCCGCCTTCCGCTCCTCGTCTCGTTCGCCCTTCGCGCGAGGTACACCTCCCGCCTGCTGCTGAATGAAGCCGAGAATTCGACCCTGTAGCCTCGCTGCTCATCAGGTGTTGCGCAGACTCCCGGAGAATCGAGAGGAGCCGCCATACTTTCGGGGATGTACGTGCAGGTGGGCGCTCGTTCTGGTCTCCGCGTTGACATTCGACGAGCGCGTTCCATCTGTGGGTCCGAATACGCGGAGGCCAGTGAGGAAGCCGCAGTGAACCGCACATGCTGTTCGCTGGAGACATGCGACAGGCAAAACCTGGCCAGTGCGACCCGGAAATAAGATGCTCGACTTATAAGACGGTAAGTAAGACCCATTATAAAAATGCCAAAATTGTACGGGACCTATATACAACATCAAACTGCCTCAATAACTCGAAAGAACCCAGCTACAATTGCATCTAGGTTGTGGAGGAAAGATTTTACGTACGTTTACGTCTGGATACCGGTGCTCAAGGGGAATCCGATGCCCGTCCCGACCGATGTCGGCCGACGGCTGCCAGTTGTCGTGGCCGCCGCGCCGCCCTGCGGCACGTCGCGGCCACGACGATCCCGGCATCCATCAGCGTTTATTGGGAAAACTGGGGTCCCCAACAAGACACCGCGGTCAAGCGAGCCGTGGACACAGAGCGCCCGGCAGCGCCCGCCGACCTGAGAGCCAAAGGGCATTGCGGTGAGCAAAGTCAACGCCAGTGGGCTCACTCATGTGGGCAGGCAACAGAAAACTAACCTGACTATAGTCAGGTCAGCTTTTGCAAATGTGCAGCCAATACCCCACACAACAAGAGTCTGTAGGCACCGCAGGGGACCAAGCACTGCAAGGTCACGATGGCATCACAGGCATGCGTGACTGTTCCCAGATTAGCTGAACCACTCAGCAGAGGAATTAGCCTATGCAGTCCGCTGAGCTTTCATGCCGCATCTGCGTTTGTTCTCCGAGCGTAAGTTTTATTTAGGCTTATTTAATCGCCGCGTTGGGTTTCCAGTGCCGCATGCGCGCGAGCTTTGTCGCTCCGTTCACCAAACGGACAGGAGTCTTTTCAGCCGGGCGACTGACACTTGAGCGTGCTCTTCGTGCACCGGGCGACTTCTCGGTGCCAGGCACGGAGCCACAGCGGAAGGATGTTGTTTCGGGGGAGGCCCGCCCACGTGTACAAACTTGCCAAGGAGTGGGAGGGCGTGGAGAGAGATTCCCGCGATAGTGGAAGATTGCGGCGAGGGGCAGGGGGTCCGGGCCCCACGGGACCCCCCCCCCCTCTGGCTACGTGCCTGCTCGGGAGCGCAAGTCGAGCTCGGTGACGTCACCTCGACAAACAAGATGGCTAAGTGTTTATCCTAGCAGGTAAGAACGGATTTGAAAGCTGTGGTGCAGAGCACTTAAGGCATTTCCGTGATAAGGTTTGCGTGTGACTCTCTGCCTGCAAAACGAACTGAGCATGCTAAACTCTTGAACAGCGGTGCGCTCGGTGCATGACACATTAACAGGGTCGGCTCTTGCGCTGCAAGACGGAAACGCAGGTCGATCTGACAAGTTTGACAGTTTTACCTGACATCGACAGTTCAAGAATGTTGTCTTTCATTTAAATCTGAAACATGACGCATGCAGTCAACAAAAAGATCGGTAGAGGTAACTTTTCGCACATCTGGTCGAAGCGAATCTTCAAACCTTTAAGAGGGTACTGAAACATTATTTAAAAACATCATAACGTAACCGCCTTTTTTTACTTTTACATTCTGCCGCGTTCCAGATAATTTTGGCTTTGCCTGCCGTATCCACGAGATGCCAGGTTCGTCGGCAATCGTGTCGGTCGCAGCGGCTCATGCAGCTCGCCGACAGTTCCGGGTGTCAGTCGCGCCCTGTAGCGCGTGCTCCCGCATTAGTTGCTGCGCTCGGAGTACGAAACTCGGAAACGCCAGAGGCAGATGGTGGCAAGAGTGTGACTTAACGCACTAAATGCTATCTTCAAGTGGCAAAACCATGAGACATACTAACATTATTCCAAAAACATAAATTGGATGTTTAATACCCAATTACCTTATTTGGGGTGACAGGATTGTGTTTTCTACGCGCTTGGCGGCAAGATTGCCAACAAGACTGTTGCGTTGACAAAAACCTTTTCGAGATGAATGATGCAGTTGAAACTCGCTGCCCCTTTTTCAGGATGAATAACACGAACGCAGCAGGTAAAGACAAGTTGACTTAAAAGTCCAGAAAGCAATTACGGTAGCATTCGGGAAAAGATTGACTCGTGTACTCCCGCCTGCAAATCGAATTCGCTGAAAGTGGGGCCCAATTCTTGATGTTCCGGTCTCACATGTTTGACAGTTGCCTACTTTGATAAACCGAGTTCAGAAATGTTGTCTTTCATTTAAATTTGAGCAGGATGCTTGGACACAAATATTTCGGTCAAAGTCTCCTTCCGCCTTTGTGCTCAAAGCGCTTCTCTGAAAAAACTCGTTGAAAAGTATCAAAATATTTGAATAAACTTACAGCGTCCCCATCTTATTTACTGAACACTCTGCCGTTCCAACACATGACTTAATTAATTTATCTTCGGGACAAATTCGGCTTCTAAAGCCACCCGCATTCAACGAGATGCCAGAGTTTAGTAACAGTGCAATAGGGAGGGGCCTGTCATGCGGCTCGTCAACTGCTTGGCTGTGTCGCACTCCTTGTATGCTATACTCCCATTAGTTGCTTCACTCGGATAGAAAGGGTAAAAGGAGCGCGAACTCAACATCCCTAATATCTGCAAGAAGGTATAGGACCAGGCACGTATCCAGGGGGGGCCCACGGGGCCCGGCCCCCCCCCCCCCCTCGAGATCTTCCATTTTGCTGGGGCTCTCTCCCTCCTCCCCCTCATACAGCATTTTGTCACAAGGGCACCCCCCCCCCCCGCGAAATGAAATCCTGGCTACGTGCCTGTATAGGACATACAGTTTGAGGTTAACAACAAGGCATACACCAGATAAGGTGCTTCATATGCATTGAATGGTTCCGGAAATCTACTGATGGCCTTGCACCAACAGAGTTGAATTGTTCATTACAAAATGCAAACCAACAAACCTGTACGACGTTCGCAGCAAAAATAAATTACAGTGTCCGCAGCAATCGGTGCTTTTGACTTGGGATTTTAAAGACAGTGAGCTTAATCTCTTGACTGGAAATTATAAGTTACGTTTACTCTCGCAAGAATTTCTGCTCTGTATTTCAAGGTTGCTGAGGTTCATTTCCTAGCATTATCAATTGGTTTGGAAAATAAAAGGAAGCTATTCTCGTCAAAAATAAATACCCGGAAAACGCATTAACCTGATATGCAACCGTATGGAGTCCTGTTTTGACTAGCAGTGACTGGCCTTGGTTAGCAATGACTTATTATCCCCAGGATTAAAACGATGGTTAAGTAACGTGCACGCTCATGCACTTTTTGTGTATGGCTGGAAGAGACAAAACGTCGCGCTGAAAATGTCCAATCATTTTCATCTGCAAAAGTTTGCAGTTTTTAAGCTTCCTATGGGCGATTTGCTACACTAGTGTTAGATTTAGAACAATGAGAGCAAAGCTCCTCTTTGTTTCAGAGGTGCTCACTTGATTGGTATCTGTGGAATCAGGTGCACGGACTAACAAACGACTCTATTGCTCCAAAACTGAAGTTGCTGAGCCCAGTAAAAAGAAAGTGATCGTTTAATTCCCATGCAAATATTTTGTACAGCTGGAAGAAGACAAATCATACTTAAAGGGGCGATGCAACAATTTTGGTACTTTCCGCAAATACCGCTTAAAACGCATCACTGACGTTAATGACCTATGAAACACGCGTTCGTTTTTCACCCCACGCAATAGAAGTCCCAGAAAAAAAACTTAAGAAAAACGAGCAGCGTTCACTCCCTCAACTCACAGCCAGAACAAGCGGCCACGTGATCTGGAGCGGATTATATGCCGCCAATGTTGCTGATAGCCACGCGCTGGGGTTGGCAAAGCACAGGACACGCGCTGAGTTCCAGGCATTGTTATGGCTCGGCTATTGTCGTCGTTGCAGCGATTGGACACGGGCCACTACCCGAATGCTTCTCGAGCTAGTAATTATCACGAGCCCAAATCGAGTGCCCACGCAATGCTCGGGTCCAATCTATGAACCGCATTCAAATATCGTCATATGGGTGTACTGCGACCCCACGTTACGTCATCAAATTTTGCAAAGGAGAGATTGAATGAAAATGATCGATTTTGTCCTTGAATTACACCGCAACAAAGGAGTTTCTTGGCCAGTGGCGTTGCGTGTGAGTATCCTTGAGTCCCAGGTGTGCCAGTAAGCTCGTGTAAAGAGAAAACCATTCCAATTGAGTATCGTTGCAACCGCTCCTTTAAAATTAGCAATCCTTTTGATGTGTAAGCTTTACTGTTCAAGGCTGCTAGAAGCAGTTTACCACACTATGTAGAGGTCAATCAAAACAATGAGAGAAAAGCTTTTTCTTTAAAGTAAAAACATTATTTGAAATTGGCAGTGGCTTTTACCCCTCAAAGTGCTATAATGCATGAAATGCAGCCTTTAAGAGGTAGTTCTTTTTTTATTTTCTTCGTTTTATTTTAAACTGAATGTGTGTATGAGTCCTGTGACGTCAGATCACGTGACGTCAGATCACGTGATCAATTTTCCCACCAAATTTAGCGGGAAGCAGGATTGGTGCGTAGGTCCCGTGACATCAAAATTTCTGCTAAATTTAGCAGGGAACATTTGTCTGTATGTCCCAAGACGTCAGGTGAAGTGATATCAATTTTTCCTCCAAATTTAGCAGGGGAACTGAATTGGTGCATAGGTCAGATGACATCAATTGTTTCGCTAAATTTAGCAGGGAAACTGAATTGGTGAACTTTTTTTCCTGCTGAATTTATCAAAGAGTTTGAAATTGTCTTTACGTCTCACGACATCAATTTTCCTGCTAAATTTAGAGGGGAAACTGAACTTGTGTAGAGGTCACGCAACAGCAGTGTCCCCACTAAATTCAGCGGCAAATGCACGGACGGATGAACAAAATTTGGGGATTGGAGAAGAGCGTTAAAAAGCACGTCATATTTAATAAAAAAGCTGCTCACCTGATGTGCATCTGTGGAAACAAGCTTTGACTAACAATGACTCATTGCCCCCAAGACTGAAGCGCGTGTTTCAGTAAGCCTTCCTGCACAAATAATTCAAATGTAAGAATACAAGCCCCAAAAGTGTCTTAGCCATTCTCCTCTCCCTACTTTTCTGTGCATTTAATTAATTTAATCCCTTGGCAAATCCTAAAGATTCCGAAGTGCTTATTCTACGTATTTCTGTTAGAGCCCAGTTCACGCTGCATACACTTTGACTGAGTGGGTAACCCGGAGCATTCATTGTACATTAGACATTTTTCCTTTCACCCCATCCTGCTCTTGCACTTTAAAAGAGGGTGTCGTCTTACACCCGTTTGTCCCATAGAATGCACCCGAAACTTCGGTTCAACGTACAGCGCATTATAGTCGAATAGACGGCCCCAAAAGTTAGGAGGGGCTTGATAACTGTGCGATATAACTTTTTAAATCGCTAAAGTACGCATCAAAGACCCCAAAAATAAAACAATGAGGATTTGCAGTAGGGCCTAGAAAAACGATTATTTTTGTAGTCAGTAACACGTACATTATCTATTTTAATAAATTGTACCACACGGCTATCAAGCCTCTTGTGAAAGTTGGTACCGTCGGTTTGACGTCAGTGCGCTCGTATGTCGAACTGAAGTTTTGGGGTGTCTTATGTAGGACAAAGGGCGTAACATACACCCTTTGTTCTGAGAGTGTAGACAGAAACTCCCTTCCTTGACTAGGGTCATTAAGCACTTTTATAGATAATACGACAGGAGGTTGGCATTACCAACAGAAGCTCGTGTCTTCACCATTGACATCGTCTTCACTTTCAGCATAGATTGAGCTATACGTCTGCAAACCGCAATATTGGATCTATATACGAAAAGTTTCTGTTCCACCAAGCCTTGAGCCATTTCATCGTTAAAGGAACAGGCATTATTTATCAAAACGAACTTTCATTACACTGTTTCAGAAAACAATTGTTCATCCTTAAAGAAATAGTGACTCACCCCAAAAAAATAATTATTTTTATTTTTTGCTAGGCAATTTATTTTGGTTTTAGGAGACTACCCAATCAATATTTTTAGTACAGTGTCACATATATTATTAATAAAGTAAAAAACGCAGCTGCTCGAAACCGAAACTGAACTGGGGAGGAAGAAGAAACATAGAAGAAAAAGATACCGGAAGTCACATGTCTGTGCAACTTTTTTCTTCCATCAACGTATTTGCAGCATTTTTAGAAGCCACAAAAAATGGGTATCATATTTTTTTGTACATTTCTAGTATTGAGTGTGTGCCTTCGATGTACCACGACTTTGATTATCTTTGGTGGTCGTGTCTAAACTATAGAGAACGGCACGTGGCCACGGAGAGAGAGTAGTTAGGCGCTACTCAAACCGGCCAGTTCTCGATCGGCCGTTTTTCGGGCAGAAAGCAAACGAATTTCAAGCCGCAAAAATGTGTTGTGGGTAGTTGGGCTCTCATATGTTATGTACAAAATAAAAACATTGGAGAGCATAAATACCCTGTCAGTGTCCCTTTAATTAGGAACAATTGATCATATTAGGATAATCGTCAAATAATGGCAGATTCACACGATGAATCGAATCGTAATTTTCCTCCGCGGACCTTTTGTCGCGTAGTACACATTGTTGCCGCGAAACACATGCGCGTCAGGAAAAACTCGTCCGATCCGGCGCGTGCTGAACTGTCAGGGAAGATGGCTGCTCCGGAATCGCCGCACCGGACGGTTCGCGACACATGGTTTCCGACGCGTCGTTGCGTCGCTCCGTCTCGGCCCGCCCAGGTTCGGGTATCCCTCTACCGACATGGATGGATGGATGCTAATGGCGTATATTTATAACGGACGGTAGCTCGCGCCACCTCAGCAAGAAAACTAAAATGCTTCGCCGCCCTTCTTGGTTTTTCTGACTTTAAAGGGACACTGACATGGGGTGTTTATGCTCGCCGAAGGTTTTTTTAGTTGTACATGACATATGAGAGCCCAACTACCCAAAACACAATTTGCGACTCGAAATTCGGTTTCTTTCCGCCCGAAAACCGCCGATCAAGAACTGGCCGGTTCGAGTCTCGCTCACTCTCTTTTCCGTGGTCACGGGCCGTTTTCGAAGGTATCGATGCGACCACCAAATTTAATGAAAGTCGTTGGTCACTGAAGGCACACACTCAATATTAAAAATAGAAAAAAATATGAAACCCATTTTTTGTGGCTTCTAAAAAGCTGCAAATACGTTGATTGAAAAAAAGTTCCACAGAGAACCGGAAGCATTCTGTGCGTGCGTCGTTTCGCGTATCGTGGGACTCGCGGGGACGGCGATGGCAGCGGACGAAGGGGCGGGACCTCTACTTCAGAACTGTCGTTCGCGGTACCGGCGAATTCTGTCTGCCTTTAAAAGAGAAATTTGGGACTGATCAAAAGAATTGGTATTCATCCCGTACGACACGCCCGACCACCAAGCCGACTTGCACGAAGACGTCGCCGAGCCGTCGCTCCCTTCTCGTGGCTGAAGACATCGCTCGCGCAAACTTCAAGCACGACGCGTCTACTTCGAGTTGAATATGCACGCGTACGATTTCTTTACTAGGTGCGAATGTCGCCAATACGTGGTGCTTCCCGACTTCGACCCGGGAGTGCTTTTGCTGGAGGAAAATCGGCAGCAAACTTTCCAACTTACAATTTACCGGCTGAAGTATTACTAAGGAAAGAGATCCCCCTATCACGTGATCCCCCCGTAGCTCAGTGGGAACGACGTCCGCTTCACACGCGGCAGGACCGGGTTCGATCCCCGGTGATGGCACTTTTTTTTTTTTTTTTTCAGACATTTTTTGATGTTTACATTTCTTTCTTTTTACAATTATCACTGAAGAAACAAACAAAAATTAACAAACAAATGTTGTGGACGAAACGTCGCTGAATTAAATGGGGATGGGATTTCTTTTGACACCTGCGAACTCAATGTAATCACTTTCCACAAAATGCAAGGAGCATATAAATCAGGTAGCGTCCGCTTTCCGAGGTGCCCGTAAATGTTCTACAGGAATTGCAGCCAGCCATTGGTCCCGATCCCGTTGATATTTCGGAAACTCTGTCGCACAATGCCACTTTTTTTCGGACGCAGGACGTGTGAGCCAGCTCTTCACGCAACATCTTGGGTGTATTCTTTTCGGAGCCGATCATGAAAATTAACCACGGGCACTCGCTACTCATCTCCAACTCCTCAATGTACAAAACAACTCATCTTGGAGTACAGAACAGCGAGCGGAACAAACATAACTGCAAAAGAATCGCAAACAGTGCCCGCTAACGCCGCATGTCGTCTGCTACGCCGAGGGGAAAAAAAAAGAGAAAAAAAAGCGCACGGTCGGGTGTAGCCACGTGACTTCCGCCACTCCCGCTATCCTCTCCACTTCTCCGTTTCGGTTTCGGTTTCGCGCAGTTGCGTTTTTTGGCTTTATTAAAAAATACGCTACTCTGTTGCAAAATATTAATTGGGTAGTCCTCCGACACCATAATGAAGCGCCTGGCAAAAAATTAAAAAATATTTTTTGGGGGTGTCAGTGTCCCTTTAAAACCAACACAATATTTTTATTACATTCTATTAAACTGTGCGTGTAAAGATTTTCCGTGAGGTTACTTTTCTGCTCAACATCACTTAATCGCGAGGACCGCAGCAGACCTTAGGAGCCGTCCCAGCCAAGCTTAGCACGGCGTGTCAAATCACGTGACTACGCACACCGCGCATTGCTGCGTCTCTCCTGGCAGTTCACGTGACACTCACACGGCATTGGAATGGCCTCGTAGCGTCCGCTGCTGTCCATCGTAAGGTGAAACTGAGCAATATTCGGGTTTCGACGGCCTCGATCGGTCCCAGAAGGCCGGCTTGCTATGGCGCGCGAGATCAGCAGCTCGTTTTGTGCGCGCGGGAAAACTCCGATGGCGTCCATCTCCTGCGCGGTGACGCACCGCGCACCGCCACGTATGTGTAGGCGTTGTAACTAGGGGAGAGTCCGCTTCCCCGAACTGCCCGAACCACGAAGCGCCTCCTCGCCCGATCAGATCCGAAAGTCACGTGACAACATGACCTTCGCGCCATCCGTGCTGCCGTTGGCTGCGGCCGTCCGAAAATCGGACAGCCGTGCGGCGATATCCGGCAGTTGGACGCACGCCGTCGCCGGACGGAAGCACCGTCCGGCGCTCCGGTGCGACGAAAACCCTCGCCCTCGAACGTCGTTCCGGCGGTTCGCACGTCGGATCGGGCAGTTTGGACGCGCATGTGTCTCGCGCTTCAGGCGCGAAACGCATGCGCGCCAAAAACTGTCCGGTCCGGCGATGCGAAACTGTCGGGAAGATGGCTGCGTCCGGAATCGCCGCACCGGACGGTTCGCGACACACATGGCTTCCGACGCGTCGTTGCGTCGCCCGTTCAGCCTCCGCCCAAGTTTTGGGTATCCCTCTGCCGTGATGGATGGTTGAACGCTGATGGCTATATTTGGCAACGGGGGTAGCTCGCGCCACCTAGCCTAGAAAACTAAAATACTACCCTCGCCCTTCTTGGTTTTTCTGACTTTAAAACAAACATAATATTTTTATTACATTCTATTAAAGTGTGCGTGTGTAGAGATTTTCCGTGAGATTACTTTTCTGCTCAGCATGACCACCGCGATGGACCGCAGCGGACCTTAGGAGCCATCCCAGCCAGAAGCGGAGCACTGCGTACAAATCACGTGACTACGCACACCGCGCATTGCTGCGTCTCTCCCGAAGCTGGCCGTGACACTCACACGGCATTGAATTGGCTCGTAGCGTCCCGCTGCTCTCCATCGCAAGGTTGAAACGGAGTACATTCGGGCCTCGATCGGCCTCGATCGGTCCCCGAAAGGCCGGCTTGCTATGGCGCGCGAGATCAGCAGCTTGTTTTGCGCGCGCGAGAAAACTCGATGGCGTCCGTCTCCTTCACCACGCGCACCGCCACATGTGTGCGTGTAGGCGACGGGGGATATCCGCTTCCCCCGAACCAGCCCGAACCAGCGAAGCGCGCCTCCTCGCCCGATCGGTCCGGAAAGCCACGCGGACAACATGACCTTCGCGCCATCCGTGCTGATTGGCCGCGGCCCTCCGTAAAACCGCACAGCCGTGCGGCGATATCTAGCAAGTCGGACGCATCGCCGGCGCCGGACCCAGGACCCATCCGACGCCTCCGCCGCGACGAAGACCCTCGCCCTCGGACGCTCGCCCCGGCCGGTTCGCACGCCGAATCGGACAGTTTGGACGCGCATGTAGGTTTCGCGCTTTATGGTCGGCTATTCCTGCGATCTGCGCGTCGCCCGCGGACGCCCAGACTGAAAAGGCAGAGTGCCTTTTCACACGGAAATGTTTGTCGGGTGAGTAACTGGAAAAGCCTTTACGGTATAGTGTAGCAACTGCATGGTAATACTTTTGTTTTCGAATGAGCCAAACAAAGAAAGCGCAGCCCTGTTTTTTTGCCTATTCGCTGTTTAATTTTGTCGCGCCATTCTGGGTTCCACGCCTGATACAGATTATGCAAGAAATTTGCCCGGCTGACACGGTGCAGGTTCTTGCACTCGTCCTGGGTCGGTGTCAAGCAGCTTTCTGTCAAAGCATGCACGCCTAGCACGCTGTAAACTTTCCTGCACGTCCACCATGCAGTTTCCCGTCCAGCAAGACCTCTCTTACTGGCCGTACGAGTGCTGAAGCGTGGTGCACAAGCAAGCAGTGCGTAAAGGCATTCCCAAAAGCCTCTCTGCGACCCCAGGACTTCATCGCTTCGACTGCTGAAGACTCCTGGTCCAGGAGCAGGACCATATTTGTGTCATGTGGTTAGTAAAACTAGTGGTAATTCGCGCTAAGCCTGTCACAAATGCCTTTCCTCGCTCGGTATGTAAAAGCGGCGCACAACAGTTCTTTTTCATGATAGCGCCGTGATGTAGTCGCAAGACATTACGTTGCTCTTGGGAAACGGTGCCAGAGTGCGATGTTGGAATTTTGCGGAATCGCAGGGTCGAGAATAGGTTCAGTCGGTCCTCACTGTCGTCTGCTCGTCTACTCCGTGTGGATGCGCTTGGTGGACTGACGTTTCGTGGACATCTTGTCACGGCATCAATCCACCCGTGTAAATCGGCCATAAGTAGACTGCGGAGTCTGCACTCCCTTAACATTTCTGTTGACGTTGCCTGCACGTCGTGAAAGTGTGTCTCGTATCCAATTAGATATTCTCGAAGAAACAAGGAAACTGCATAATGATGTTGCACATCGTTCTCCTTAACCCCTAACCGTATTTCTTAAATTTTTTATCCTAAACCTTTTTCATTTTTATAGCACGTGAGACCCGGGTCGCACGTGTCTCCGAAATCGGTCGCCATCATTAAAAACCTGCACAAGAAAAAAGATGCGCGCTGCCATCTCTGAGCAGCACCGCAATCTAAGCTCGGAACGAACCTGGGACATCCAAAACAGCGAAGGGGCGAGGTAGGGTGCGCGGACGGGCTACACTCGTCCTAAATGGTTTGGGGAAAGGTCTCTAGGTGGACAAGCTAGGCTCGTCCAAAATGGTTAAAGGGTTAATGTGTACCAGCACCTCCCACGCCATTGACTCTGTGTAGTAATATATGATTAGAAATTGCAGGAACGTAGCCACTGGGGGGTGGGGGCATGGGGCGCGACTTTCCCCCCCCCCCGAAATCTTCCATTTTGCTGGGACATCCTCTCCTCCTCTCCCTCATACAGCATTTTGTCATGGGCGCGATCCTGGCTACGTGCCTGATAAATTGCAAGACCATGTTACAGAAAGGAACGAGAAAGGGAAAGACATGACGTCATATCTTTTCATTTTTTTTTATTTTTCGTCAGTCTCATATTAAAAGGTTCTCATTATAAAACTAACAGTTTTGTTTTATCTACCTTTCTCTTTCTCACAACCTGCCTGCCTACCAACTCAACCTGCCAAGAAAACCGCCCCCAAGACACACACACACAGCCGACAATAGTAATTTCTGGATACAACATGCCATGAGTGTACTGCGCATGTGAAACCAAGATGACGAAAAATGTTTGGTCTGAGGGAATAAAAGAGTTACAAAATCGACAAGCATGGCATAGTAGTTATGCTTTTCGCTTTTGCACTTGTACAAGATCCATTGATTTCTATTAGAAAGGTAGAAAAGCCCAAGGCTATCTGGTTGCTCACCAACAGCAACTACCAGGAAGGGAGGAGGGGTGGTGCATGATAGCGAGGAAAGCTGGTCTAATGCTTGTGCCTTCCTGAAGGTTGCAAGTAAGACTTTTAAAGAAAAATAACCCAAACTATCGCAACAAACACATTCTTTCATTTCATCTCAGCAAATGGCAACTTGCGCTATTCTTCGGCAGCAATGCTCAATCCGGACCACCCACTGCTCTGACATTGGCTAGAATCTTGGCCCTTCACTGGCGGGCCAGAGGTAATCTTCAAGTGTGGCCCTTTAGTGGGTCGTCTTATTATGCAACCTAAACAACGTTGCGGAACTACAAGGTCACGAGACAGCACTGTTTGCAAGAATTGTGCCGGTGCCTTTCAACCGCTTCCTACCATAGAGCAAACGGCATTCCTTCTTGTTGTGGTCTTCTGTGTTCTGGGAATCTCTTTATCTGCACTCAAGCAGAGCCCCCTAACAATTCTCACAAGCTCGAAATCTTCTGTAGACAGGTAACCCAGCACCTTCTACTCCCAGTAAGGTAGAGCAGTGCCTGTGCTTTACTCTAAATTATGAACTTTTACTTAATTTCTTTTCAGTGTTTTCCTCCACCCCTTCTATTTGATCTTTTTTCAGGGTACTGTAGGATTGTTGGAACAGTCCTTGGCCTCTTTACTATAAGGAATTTCTTTTAGCAGGAATAAACGATGAAATCACTTTTAACGCTTTTACCCTCTACTTTTATCCTCTACTCTTTGGCACACAACTGTATACTATTTTATTCAGCCTAAAAAAAACAGCTTTTATGTTCGTGAACGAAGAAACGAACATGAAGTCCGTTAGAATTACGACAAAGTGTTTGTAGAATTACGGAAATTGTTTACAGTGTACTTGGCTAGCTCCGCCCCTTAAAAGCGCATCGCCCTGACAAAATACAAAACAAACGAACGGTAGGCTAAGAAGTCCCCTGGAACACGAGAAGTCTACAGATCTATCAAACGTGAACGGCGTGAGTTGAACGACTTGAGCCACCGCAGATCGTGGTCGGCGTTATGATGACGTTTGCATTCCGTCGGGCACCACTTCCTAGTTGAGCTCCCCGAGGCGATGAAGTACCTTCTGCGGTCCAAAGTACCGTTTGAACAGCTTCTCGCTAAGGCCGTGGCGACGGATGGGTGTCCACGCCCACACCCGGTCTCAGGGTTGGAAGTGAACGTCACGACGACGAAGGTTGCAACAGCCAGCGTCTACAAGTTACTGGTCTTAAATCCGGAGTCGTGCGAGGTGGCGGACTTCTTCGGCCCGTTGAGCAACAACCTGGGCGTCGTCGCTCCCGTTGTCAGCTGGCTCGTGCGGCGACATTGCATGGAGCATGGTCATTATCTTCCGACCATCTACTAGCTCGAAAGGTGTAACTCCAGTGGTCTCTTGAACCACAGTATGATAGGCGCTAAAATTTCATCACAGGTTTTGTGCTCCACGTCGACGCACATCGAGTTAATGTCGGCGATGGTCTTGTTTAGTCGCTTCGCCAGCCCGTTCGGTTTGCGGGTTGACACACAGTGGTTCGACGGTGGCTTGTGTGGCTGAGTCGGAGAATTTCTTGCGTCATTTGCGTCAAGAACGACGGTCCTCGATCTGTGATCAGCACAACGGGACCAGCGTGCGGTAAGACGGTGGATTAAACGGTGAACGACGATCAATATTAGGTGACTCTTTTTGTTATATATGTTAATTATATAACGACTATATCCGGTTCCTCCGATCTAATAATGTATGCAGACTATACCAACGTATTATTTCCTAAAGTGACGAAAAAATGCCTGGAAAATGCTACAAATGTCAACTTATTGAAGCTGTTCAATTGGTTACAAACAAATTGTTTAAAACTAAGTATATTATTTTCAAGCCAGTAAATAAACTCGACTGCTGCCCCATAAGGTTAAAATTTGAATACACAGTGCTTGAGCAAGTTTCGGAGCAAAACGTTCTGGGAGTTTGCTGTACTGAGCACCTTTCATGGAGCACTCTCTTGAATAAACTCAAAGATGAATTATCTCGTGTTACGGGAAGTATATATAGACTACGAAACTTGCTGCCCACCTGGCTAAACCATACGTTGTACTATAATTTGTTCTACTTTGAAGTTAGTTACGGCATCTTAGTTTAGGGTGCGACGATCAATTCGAACTATGTGAAACTTACCACATTGCAGAAGAGGAATTCTAAAGATGGTATCAGAAACATAAGAACCTAACCCCTACTTGTGAAATATAATATGCTTAGGGCAGACAAAGTGTATTATTTTAAGCTCTTACAATGGATTTACAAACAAAGAAACCATAAACCTCTTATTTTGTACATATTTTTTATCTTGATATGCTACAACTGTTGCCGTCAATTATACACCTATACACACCCACGTTTAAAAAAGAGCCCAAATTTACTCAAGTGGCATTTAAAAAAGAAAGAAAAATGGCGCCTTGGTTTTTGATGGTGTCTCGAGAATTATCATGAGGTTACGTGGGGTATGGAGTAATACATATCTTGGATATTGATGGAGAATCCTGAGGTGACACCTGCTCCATTCAAGATAACAAATATGTACACAAAAGTTGTGTATGCATTGGATCTAGGGTGGCGTTTCAAGTATGTGATCTGTAAATGGCAGCATGCGAGAGAATAATCTAAAAGAATCTCAGTGACACAAGGATGAAAGGTATCTTCAAGTACGCAGATGATTTCTTGATACTCTACGCCGCACAGATTGGTGAACGGAAAGAAGAATACAAAGAAATTATTATGAGATGTTTTCAAGACAGTTGAGGGATCTGGTGTTTACACGTGAATCACCCATAAACAATTCCATAAAGTTCCTAGATCTTGCGATGGAATTTAAACAAGGACACGTTTGTTTGAAATGCGAACCCCGGTCAACAACGGGTTTCTTCCATTTAAGTCCGGACACTCAAGTACAATCAAGTCAAGTGTTTCCAGCACAGTCCTTGTGTCTGTCCTCAAAAACTCTTGCGAACACCAACGTGTTCCAAGCTTTGAGAAACGGATTTCCAGACAACACAATGCAGGATACCCGAGAACTCTCCTAGGCCCTGCCCCATCTGCAAGAATATATGTAAAAAATTAAAACACAATGGCAGACTCAGGAGAAAAAAAATACCCGAAAAAAGAGCATCGTTATACAATACAATCACGGGATTTCCCCAGAGGATAAAAAGATCGCACTGTTGTGTATGTATAAAGCGATAGAGCTAGTACCTATTTGTCCCACCAGGGTGTGATGGTCTTCAGTGATGTCTGCGTATAAAAGTACACGTAACGAAACCAAGCAATA
>JAZHYW010058495.1:0-15125 GCA_037355805.1 Ixodes ricinus
CAGAGGCGGAAGAAGTCCGACCTTTTGAGGCTGCATGCAGCAGGAAATGCAGTACTCGTAGATGCTGCAGCAACCGTTGGGCTGACATGTGTCCAACAATAGCGCTTCGTGTTGGGCAATTCGACATTGCAGCAGCCTGTTGACGCCACCTCTGACCTCTGGCACACGTAACCTGGAAAAATTGCGCGCCACTCAAAACAGCCCGCATGTGTCCCGTGAAATGCAAGGACTACCCGTACGACAAATTTAACCACAATTGGACCACTAGCGCCACATCAGGGCAGAGACTGCGCGTTCGGAGATGGGTAGTTTATTTTTTCATAAGAACAAGCCCCACTAAATTTCTGTAGCGTATACGCACAGCTGCACTTTGACAACTTTTTCATGACATTTTATGCCGTTCATCATCCTAGTTTTGAAGGACTAAGAAAAAAGAGAGAACTCTACCTTCCGACGCTGATCACAACAGCAGCTCGGGGGTCCTTTCGAGACGTGGGGAGCAGTACAGGCACCTCGTATGTTACAACATGAAATAACGCTGGGATGACAATACCCTAAAGTCATCCGTTGTTTTTTCTTAATTGAAACCTTTGTTTTTGAAGTTTCAGCATGCTGTCAGGTCCAATAAAAGTCGTCTATTGGTACTGATAGTCTTTATTTAGCTCTTGAATAAAGTCGTCGCGACAGAAACACCGATATGTCCACTGACACGACAAAGCCAGTCTTTGAGCTGTCTCTCTCAGCTCGAATTCAAGCGCTCCGTCGCACAAACAATTTCCTGATGGTTTACCTTCGGTCGTCGGCTACGAGCACTTTCTCCTTGAACAGAGTTCCGGCAGGAGATCGTAGCGCTCGAGTTCTTGTCTTTTTCTTCGTGCCACTTAAACGAGCTTGGCGGCAGAGAGATGCGTTTGATGCTGTCGCTGGTCTCATTGCCAAATGTGCCCTAGGAGAGATAAGGCCGGCCTTCAGCAAGAAATAAACAAACAAAAAGTACCACATCGGGGAAGTTTCGAAAGTTACGCACATTTCAAAACCGTCTTTATCATTCAACATCTGCCGCGTGATAACGACGGTTTTGAACCCACACCGCCCACACCTCGTGCACCAAACTGTCAAAAACCGGGGTACTTTGTGTGGCCAAAAATGTGCGCCCATACGTGTTAAGGCAATACGCACCTCGTTGATGAGCGACGACAGGCAGTACAGAAGCGATACGCAGAAAATGACAGCTAGCACGATCCTCTTCTTCAGAAACCTTACGATGACCTTAGTGAACATTTAACTAAGTCTCGTGAAGTGGTGCAAACACCATAGTTACGGACGCAGGCGACTGTTTCTTTACGGGAAAAAGGACATCACTGCTTGACACTGCGCGAAGAGTTCGCAGGACCGTAGGCCTGCTCGCTCCATCAACGCCTCAGCACTCTTCCTACTGTATGCGTGCGCCCGATCAGCGCTGGCCCCATGAGCAAATGCCAAAGGCACATACAAACATCAGATGCTTCATAACTCCATTCACCCGACTAGAGTCGACTGATGTCACGATTATTTTACAACCGAGACCGCCGATACCGCATTGGGGACATGCGTGCCGGTGTGATGATAAATGTAAATGGACCCGACTTGAATTAAATTTGATTAAATGTTGCTCAAGAGCATAAAGTTATATCGACAATCGGTTTTTAACCACATAAGCTAGATAGCGCAAGTCAACAGAAATATCATTGTTTTTATTATTATAACGTTGCTATCGCTACCAGGCTCTGATCGATACCTGACACGACCCACAAACTATCGTGACATGGACTAAAGAAATTTTTAACAACTTTTATCGCTATCACCAGCAAGCCCGTTTCGATCGTTCTGCCTGTTCACGGTGCCTGGTACGTACGTCTATTTATTGATACTTTCTTCAAAAATCATCATCATCATTTTCACATGTGGTTTGAAGGGAAGCCGGCAGTACATTGTTTGAATGTGCTGCTCGTGAGCGTGTTACCTTCATTTTGTTGCAAAAATTCCTTCGTGAAGCTGTCACGATGTTCACTCCTCGCCGAGGAGGTTCGAGAAGCAGTCCGTTCGTGACGACGACGCCAGCTCTGTTGTCCAGAAGTCGCCTCAGCGCCACGCCGTCAACACCTTTTGGACGCTCGCCGCGAACGCCCGGGTAAGTTTGAGTTCGCCCGTGGTTAGTGTCGCTTGTAGTACCAAAGCCTCCTGCTAGCACAAACATTTCGCGCTTTCAGTGAATGTATTTATGGCCACTGATCGGCAACGTAATTCCGGAGGCTTTTTACGTTTCTCTGTATCTGCATCCGACAACATGTCGCAGAGGGGATTTAAATGCCCGATAGGCTTAGGGAAATGAACGCCGTTGTTTCGACGGTCGTTTTTTTACAGGTTTCTTTCGCAGAGCCAGCATTTGGACAGCTCGCTTCACAGGTCCGAAATCTTGGAGGAGACGGCCGACCATGTTGTCGAAATCTTCGGCGCTGATCTGCCGGTTCTCGTGGGCGAAGCCATCGTCAAGGCCGAGCGTGAGTCGTGGTAACCATGCAGAGTTGTAGACGAATGAAACGAATGCAGGACCACCACTCGTCAGGCTCGTCGGAGCCACACCTCGGCGCTCACACACACAGTCAGTTGAAGCGCCTTGACATTTAAGCGCGATCTCGCGAGTAGAGTTACTATTGGCGACTCCAGCGAAATCGACGCCGCGTAGCGGCAACGCCGAGACACCTGAGAGGAGGTCGTTTAGACTTTGTCGTCTGCTATCACTGCTTGGTTCTCGTAGGCAGCATGGAAACAAACATCATTTCCAGTGATTATTTTGATGCTTCCGCCGTGTCATTCCTACACACTGACTAGAGAAGGTTCCTATCATCTAAAAATCACTTTGCTTTCATATGTGTACCCATTTTATGCTGCAGTGCAAGAAATTTATGGTGGTCCGTGCGCTGAACGACGAAAACGACCTCCTTTCGTCCGCCATTTTGCCTGATTAGCACTCCGCATTCCCGCTATAGTTTGCTGTAATTGCAAATATTCCCGAGAGTGACGACTTTCCCAAGAACTTGAAGCACAGTGGTCGTGTCCGTCCTGGCCCTGGGGAGCACCGTTCTCTTCCACCCAAGTAATTCCAACAATCGTTCCGAGGTTAGCCACTGGGTGACGCAGTATCTGTCACAGAACTTGTAGTCGGAAATAAAATGAGCTGGATCGACAAAGCGGCGTCCAGAGTTGCAAAAATCTCGCATGGGGAGCCCCTGTTGCTATAAGCCGTTGAAAGCAAGGCTTGAACGGACTGGTGCGATTTCATGCATGAGGGAGGTTAATGGTAATGGTAAAGCCAACGACAACTGATCGTAGACAAGCAAAGGAACACACGAAGAACATGAACGGAATGGTGATGCATCAAAGCCAACAGCCGGCCACGCAACGAGAGCGGTCAAGTTTATCCTAGATGTGCGACTTATCATTTCTACCAACTTCCCCCATGCATGAAATCGTGGCAGTCCGTTTCAACCTTGCTCTCAGCGGCTCATCGTGACAACGGCGCCATGTGTGGTGTTTTTGCCGCTCCAGTGGGCGTTAGATGAGCCAGCTCATTTTGATGCCGACTGCACATAGGGTGTTACGGTGTACTTTTCAGTGCCTCTGTATCGGACATCTTTCACACAATTACAATCCTGGCTCCAAGGCAAAGTGCCGGCCTACAGATGCCCATTAGGCGGGTTCGAATCTGCGCTGAGGTGCCTGCAAGCTGGCAGAGGCTAATTGCGGAGATGGTGCCATGTAACCAGAAGAATGCGAGCATTAATGGGCCTGCTACAAAAGTGACCCACGAGCTGGTTACGTTGTCAAAACCAATACATATTTGCATTTTTACGCATTTGACCAGACATAATGTGGGAATTTTCGATAGAACACAGGGGCCGAAGAACGTGACTCCCATGAAACGAGTTACTGATTAGTAGAGTCTTAGTCGATAGCCAGACCGTGCTCAGCCACCAGTCCGACCACATCCCCCCACCCTTATCTGGAGGTGGGGTATGTCTGGTCACGTGACTGAATAATTAAAATGATAGCCGATAGGATTGGTCCCTCACATAAGGCGGGCACTCGTGGGCGTGCGTTAAGGCTGCGAAGCACCGTAAACGTATGCAGGTGACCGCATTCTTTAAATTAGGAGACTGCTCACGCTCTAATTTGGCCAGTAGAAGGTCATATTAACAACACTATAGTAGAGTAATAAGCCCATTGTAGAGGCACGTTGGTGGCATCAGAGGCTGCTTACAATGTTCTCGCTGCGTTGTCCAGTAGCAAAACTGGTCCTTCCGATATAGTATATGCATTTGCCATTTGAACATCTGGAAAGTGAGGCACATACTATATATCTCACATTGTCGGTGTAACCAAGCCTCCAGCACACACTCGTTGCCCGACTCTAGGCATTAAGCTCGCACTTGAGGCCAAGCATCTACTCGGGTCCCTCAAGTTGTCATCGACTGTGTACGGTAGTACTTCATTATGATCCCTGCCACTTTTTTTCAGCGGGAACTGACATTAATGCCCGGATATCGAGTTCTGGCTGGGCGTGGCTCGTCTGTGGCCGGAAGCTTTTTGTGTGGCAGTACGAGCAGGATGCGCGCAACAAGAGGGTGAGTGGTTCGTTTATTGCATTTCTGTCGGGTTGAAGGGGCCGGCATATTCCATGGTTCACCGGGCTATTGTTTTCATCTAATTGGGACATTTCGCGAGTGCAGAACTACATTCTTACCGAAGCTGACTCCAGCTCTTCTGTCGTCCGAAGTGTGCCCTTGGAGGGACTCGGCAGAGTTGGCCGTCTGCCAAACACCTGTGCCCTTGACTAACTGTGCATATTCACGCGCGTCATGTGTCGACACGTTAGGCTCGTTCAATTTACCTGCACCGGTGCAGAAAAGTGTAGGCGAGTGTGGTTCCGGTCGTAAGCCTCTCAGTATACGTACCGGAAGTACAACGCCCTGCACCTTTCTGCACCGGTGCAAGAGAGTGCAGGTAATTTGAATGAAACTATTACGGGTTGTCTCACACAGGGCTCCCTAGTCTCAGCCTGTGTGTCTGTGCATTCTCCGTGCGGTCCCAAGAAAAAGGGCATGCGGCGATTCTGCAATTGGCGGTTTGATCAACGTATTAAAATACAGCACGCCAATTTTTTTAGGAGGATATGGTTTTATGGGTGTTTTTCAAGGGAACGTTTTGCCTGAGATTGGTCTGGCCTTTTTGATCTCCACCTGGTTTGAAAAGGACTGCTTGGATTGACCCTCTTTTCTGAACGCTACAGTTTTCTAAGACCTTGCCGGGCAAAAGCAACACTGCAGTGATCTTTAACTGTCTCTCTGTGCTCGTGAGAAAGTGTCACTCTTAGCTGCTCACCTCGGGTTTCACTTTGCCACGGGGCTTTCGAGCTGCAGGGAAAGTGCTAAGATAGCGTTGCAAGATATTTTGAGAATGTTAGAAAACTTTTGGATACCGCTAATCTGTTCAGAGGTACACGATATTCGAACGTTTGGATTATATCCCTGCAACTATTATCTAACCTAAAAAAAAAAAAAAAAAGTGAAGAATTTATATAAAAAAAAAATTAATGCAGTTAGTTAGCAGTTTTACCGTTGTAGGAGGTTGGATATAATGAAGCACAGTATGTGACATAGTTACCACATGTGCAAGCATCAGTGCCTTTTTATATTTTGCACGTAGGATATAGCGACCAGCACCATAATTTAGGACGGAAGTCGCAAACACTCCGGCCCACGACCGCGAGACGCGGCCCCCTAAACATCAGGCGGCTGCGAACTTTCGTTCCCATGTCTCAAGAGCCATATGCGTGCGTAAATACCTAATGGTCTCGTGTAGCTGAATTTATATCTGCTTAAAACATAGCTCTGCTCTTATAACGTGTTTACATATTTCTCTCAGTATTCTGTTTTCTTCAGGCTCAGTATTGTTGTCGCCTTAATTTTTTGCTTTAGAGCGTTTTCTCATGTTAATCACCTGTATCGACAACCCCACTACTATGCTGCAAGTGCGAGCTCTTTAGGGTGCACCTCGACTGCACAAACTCTTGCTCAGTTGGAGCAACTTCAAGTGATAGAGCTATGAGCTTAAGTTTCTAGAAGTAAAAAAACACAATTAAAACGCAAGAGTTGCCTGAAAATGCTGTTATAAAAATTGTCAGGCAATCATAAACCATAGTATTAAGCTTTTCTTTAAAGAAATAGTTGAAATTGATCAATTCCGAGAAAGTTGAGCGACACGGCAACGTGAGCGTGCTTGCTCTTTTGTTCCATTAACAAATGCAAGCAAGTTAGCAGTCTGGTGTACTTTTACATTTTGTGATCACATCAGGGATGGGCCTAAAGTAAGTCGCAGTAGAAATCAAAGCTATGAATGCAAGTTTACGAAAAGCAGAGAGCACGAGGTCCCTTTTTAGAAAATCTCAAATGGGTTACTGAGAGACCTTGCAAAGTGAAAACCACTGCGGTTCATTTTTATTTTTTTGGTCCTAAAATATAATCCTTCTTCTTCCTGTCTCTTTCTGCATTGGCCCTCAACCTTTTGGTGGTTGGCTATCTGTCCCTCACACCCGATTGAGTTTGAGACCCCTGATTTAGGGCCTAAGTCGGTGACCTGGATAACCATATTCCAATTCACTATTAGTTTTGGTGAGCAACTTTCAGTTACGAGACAAAAATGTGTACAACTAACAGCTGCTTGTTGCAGTGCTAACCAACGTTACTCGATTAACTCAGTTGGCAAACTCCCACGGAGAGCGTGATCCTTTTCGTGTCCTTCAGCCGGGCTAACGCTGTTTGAAGCGCCAACCTTCTTGTTTGCTGCGGCGTGTCTTGCAACAGCAGTTCAAAACACGGCTGCAGCGGGGAAGAAGGATGACACTTCAAACTGCAATTCCGAATCTAGGGGTTATCAGCGGAAACTGACGTGTGTCAGCGCATGTCTTAGAAGAGATCACGCTCTCCGTGGGAGTTTGCCAACTGAGTTGATCGAGTAGCATTGGTGCTAACCAGGTCACACCGTGCAGTGGTCCAAATTTTATGAAACATGGGTCAGAATTTGTAGTCCTGAAAGAATCTGTTCAGCAGTCGCAACAAAAGATTGGTAGCGCTGTTCATTCAGCGTTGCCGTAGCGGAATTGTTTAAAGGCTACTCCATTACTTTTGCACCCGCCATTTGCAACTGTGGAGCTCATCTAAACTTATCACCGAAAGAAAAAGATGCTGAGTCACTGGGCTGTGGATGCATGAGCGGCGTCGATATTCAGCATAGAAGAGGTACTGTACGTGCTCGGAATGCGTTTCACAGCCCAGTAGACAAAGATGGTAGCTCACAGAAGGCGATTGCCAGAACGGTCTATAAATAGGCACCCTGCTCTAGGTTATTGGCCCTGCTTTTTTCCTGTGGAGACAAGAGCCCATAGAAATAGTACCCGTAATAATCTCCTTATAAACAGCTGTTTCTGGAAAAAGTTGGTATGTAAGTCACACCTTTGCTATAACTTGCACCTGAATATTTGTACGGCCGATACGGCGAAGCTGCATTGACATCCGGCATATGTGCATTATGATTGCAGGTGAGAGCATGTTTCAACATTCTCATCGACGAATCAAACGAGAAAAATAACCCCGCTGTTGCGAATTTCGCAGTTAAGGTCTGTACTTCTAGAAAAAAAAGGCACGCAAGTCACACCATCTTATAAGACGCACCGACGGAAATTTCGGAAAAAACTTGCGACTTAAAGGCTAAAAAGATATGGTGTAGGCTCTCGCCACGGGTGGAACATTTTCGCGACGACGTTTCTCAATCTTCTTGGGTGCACTTGCAGTGTCGGATGCTGATGCTCCCACCGCAGCGACCTCGCACACCGGGCGGACTTGGCGTGCGTCCTTCTACGGGACGGGCTCGCCCCCGCCGCCCTGGCAGTGTCGCCCGCAGGGATCCTGCGCTATTGGCCCAACATCGCCCACGAGGGCTCCTCGGCGGATGCCTTGGCCGACTTGCAGGGAGAAGAGTGCTGCTCCCTCACGGACCTTCAGGTACCGTTCCTCGACCCTCCACCGCCGTCTCGACGATCACCCTCGGTGGTTACCGTAACTCGGTTAGGACGTTTGGTGGCTTCCTCTTACGGTTCCCATCTGTAACGTCGCGACTGGAAGGATTGATTGCTGGCTACAATCTCGATGGCGCGCGTAAAACGCACGACGGAATCCCATAGTCCCCGTCATCCGTAAACAGGCGCCGTCAAAGTTGACCGTCCGACATCCTTCGTATTTCCGTTGGACAAAGTAGGCTCGTCGTACTCCAGGCCGTCGTGGCAAGCATTTTGCCAGTCGTGAGAGCCAATCGTGCTGACGCTCTGCTCGGGCACGTCGCCAATAGTCGCCGACAGAACGAGCATGGCAGGAGGAGCTTCACCTTCGACACTCTTTGGCATCTCGCGAGCCTTGAACGTGCACATTCTGTTTAGCGACTCTGCGCGAGTATTTCCACACCTCTACGAGTGCCCTTCCCGTTCTATTGGCAAGGAGACCAAACTATGGGTAGTCCTTTGTCCAGCTCTTTTTCTAGGGAGCTCTCTGCTACCCCGACGCAAGGCCGTCGGACTGACATTCTTCACGTTGTCCTCTTCCCTGAGTAATGAGGTCACGGGTTGTGCATGAGTGGTGCGTCGGCTTTCGGCGAGACTCGGTATCCGATTAAGTGTCGATCCCCGGTTGAATGCCTACATGTCGAGTGGGCCAAATGTGCGTCAGAATATACGAACAGTAATTTATGTCGTTGTTGTTCCCACGGGTTTTAGTTCCCAACTTTGCTACTAGGGGCACGACGGTTTGATTTCCTTCCCAATGCTTTGTGCTCTCCCCACAATGGACTACGGCCGGAGCTGCGGGCCTTGGTCCAATCACAAGCCAGTTAGAAGCCACGTGGTACGCTGTTCCAGTGCGTGTCGGAGTGGTGCAACGTCATACGCCCCCAGGTGATGTAACGCGTGCTTTCTAAATGGCTCGTGATCGGACCTGGCAACCCGTAGCTTTGGGCGTGGTCCGCGGTGGCACGACTGAATATAGTGTCTTTGGGAGACGTGTAAGGGAATTGAGATGTTCACATGGTCTATGCCGGAGGAGTCGGCCTGAAATATGTTTAGCGCATAAATCACCCGGTTTCAAAGGCCGATTCAGGCAATCACACAGGTTTCAAAGGCCGATTGACCTTCCTTTTGTATGTTGCACGTCGTAAACAACTTTTTGTTTTTGGGCTCATATTCCCTCATTTTCAAGTAGCGCCGCATTGCTAAATTGTTTCTTATTGAGGTGTAGTGAGAGTTGGGGGTACAAGGGATAAGAATGTATTATTCCAGGCACAGTGCCTTTGCAGAAGAAACTGCCCTGTGCAGTTTCTTTTTACAATAAATTTTTAATTGGTGTTTTGAGTTGTTATGCTATTACAAGAAATAGGTAGTTTATAGTAGCTCTCAGTGCATACAATGGCATCGACTTCTAATTAAAATGTGAGGTTTCTAGGATCCCTACGAGCTTGGCATACTCTTTCTCACTGGCTTTGGGGAGCTAAGACAACCATATTCATTGCACAAGTGGTGATGCAAGGTTAGGCTCCTGTTTCAATGATTTGCACCGTGGGTGGAGGTGAAGGAATTAACGAGAGTCTTTTCTTCTTCCAGCCTATCGGTTGTGTCCTGGCAACGACCACAAGTTCCCTGATGCTGGTGACTCCAACCGCGGTTGAGGGCCAGGTACGTGGATTGTGGCAGTGTGACACATTAGGGCAGAAGAGCAAACTCTGTTTCGCCACAGTGTGGCGATTAAACACTTGGTCATCAAATAGTCGAGTCTGGCATCGGGCCTTGAACGTTCTGCAGAAATGTTTGAGAGCATGAGTGTGCCTCCTTATTTTTTTATATTGTATTTACTCACACAATCAACGTACTCGTGTAATGAATTCACCCCCCTAGTCGGCTCTCAAGATTTCAACTTTTATTTTTCCCTCTCACGTATTAAACGCACCCCCAACTCGGACATCAACGTATTTTGACCGAAAAGTGTGTTCATTTCGTGCCGCGAATTGAACTCACCTTTTCTATCCTGGTGCAGAGAGGTCGCGAATGCATGGGCCGCGTGGGCAAACAAACGCCTCGCAAGGCGTGAAAAAGTCCAACGGAAGCAAGAAATAAAACAACAAGGAGAGCCTTTTTTTTTGTACAGCACAGTCTGGACTTTGGGTTGCGCGCACGCGCGCAAGGAGATAAGAAAGAGAAGCGGAGAAGCCCTCGCCTAAGCAAGCGCGCATAATGAGGGCATCCTGCCCTCGCTGCCTCCTCGCACTTTGGAAAGGAGAAGCGAGAAACCTCGAAATTAACACACTTTTCTATCCTGGTGCTGAGGTCGTGAATGCATGAACGTGGGCAAACAAAACAACTTGCAAAAGGCAGCAAAAAAAAAAAAGAAAAAAAAAGAAAAGCCACGGAACAAAAAAAAACAACAACATAAAAAAAGAACTTTCGTGCAATTTTCAGGCTTAGCGCAGTTTGGTTTTGGGGCTGCACGCGCCGCAGCAAGAAGATAAGAAAGAAAAGCGAGAAGCCCTTGCGCTAGCGAAGCGCACATAATGAAGAGCATCCTGCCCTTGCCCCCTCCTCGCCTTGGGAAATAGAGCGAGAAGCCTCGAAACAGAACACACTTTTCTGTCCTGGTGCAGCGAGATCAGCGACATGGGCAGCGTGGGCAAACAAATCAACTTGCAAAAGGCGGAAAAAAAACCCGGAGAAAAGCATTTCTTATTTATTTTTTGCACATCGCAGTTTTTTTATTTATTTGAGGCGCCATGCCAGAAAGAGATAAGAAGTTGCTGGATTTTTTGGGATAAAAGGTTCGTTCATTATGCGAGTAAATACGGACACAAAAATTTTACTTTGCGTAATGAACGCCCCCCCCCCCCAACTTTGCATCAATTTTTCGGAAAAACAATTGTGTTCATTTTGTGAGTAAATACGATAATAGTCTTCCACAGAGTTTGAAACCACCTTTCATTCCATCTTGAGGCCTATTTGAAGTAAAGAAATCAGGAATTGCGCTAAATAAATTGTCAGCTCTGAACTTTGTGTGAATCAGTTTACCTTTCGGTGAGGACTTGCCCTTGTTGGGATTAACCTGGAAATCTTTCCGTGAAACAGACGACGCTGGTGTTCAAGCCGCTGCGGGCACCTCAGGGCATCTTGGCAGGGTTGGGCGACGCGCGTGTCTTCCCTTCATCTTCGGAGCCATGCCCTCTCAGTCGTCTGAAGTGGTGGGTGTCTCACAGTCTGCTTGCGCTGCTGCTTGCGTGGAGATTTGATTATGCTTGGACCTGTCTGTAGCGAGCACAGCTTATTTTCAGGAAGAATCTTTGCTATATCAGTACAGTAAGGGGCCATGAAACAATTTTTTTAACTTTTTCCTCTCTGCTTTCCTCCTCAACTCAAGAAATTGTGCGGTGTACCAAACAGCTCAAGAAGAGGGAAAGAAGGAACTCCTTTCTTGCTCGGACCTCGTTTGTGTACCCAAACATCTCCATTCTCCCCTAGATGGTTGATCCCGTCACTCAAAATTCAGACAAAGGTGCTTTCCCCTCCCTGTTGACCGGCCAAAGCCACAGTACTGTGGAAGCAGTGCCCATTCTCTGCGCATACCCACGCGAGGATGAGGTCAGGTAACGAAAGGAGGCGGCTGATTGGTCCGACAAGCGTGTAGCTCCCACCGCACTATCAGCTTGGTGAAGGGAATATAGTGAGGGTCTGGTATCGTGTGAGCGTGTGTTAGGGTTGGGGACGTGCTTTGGGTACCAGAGTGTATCGCAGTGAAAAGGCAAGAGAGCTTTCGAAGGGAAAAGGTATAAAATAGTCCGCCATGTTTCAAAATTTTCGTACGAAAATCTGGCTCTTGATTTTCTACCTCCTTCCTCTTGGCCCACTAAACAATATGTTACTAGTAAGCTTCCAATCTAAGTTCAGTTTATCCCAGCCCAAAATTCATTTCTTATGGTATCACTAACGTCATATCAATGATTACGAGCATACTTCAACTTTTTCTTCACTAAATTCGTGCCATACCTGTAGCATCATTTTTTATTGAGCTCACTCAGTTTACCTGCATCAGCCTATACTGGTGTAGGAAAATTCCAGCTAGATGTACCTTGTAATCCGCTCTAAGATAATCTGCAATCGTTAACCGGATGCGGTTGTCCTACATCAAGTGCAGTTGGTGTTGGGAAGTAGATAAATCAAACAAGCGTAGTATAGAAAGGTTTTGCAATAATTTGCTAGATCAAAACTACTAGTTGTTTGTAGACTAAGCGTGGCTTTTTAAGGGCAGAACCATTGATAATATGGTCAGTTTTACTACCTTTCTGTAAGCATGCTACAGTTCTCCTGGAGGCATGCTCTACAGGGTTCTGTCGGGAGAAGCCAGCGACCCTCTAAAGTACATAAATAATTGTTACATATCGCGGAGTGGAATTCTTGTCCCAAGGTGCCGGGTTGTGGCAGGTAAGACTTCTATGCTGGTGTTTGAACCCTCATTGCTAAACAGTGGGGAAAGTAAACCATGCTTTATATAAACAGACTGACCCTGAAGGAAACAGACATATGTAGATAATTTTGAGGCAAGCTTGAAAACTGCCATGAATGCACACAATGTGCCCAAACGCTCCTTACAACTGCTTCGATAAAAAAAAAAAAAAAATAGATTCTGGATAATTTGAGTAAAAGTGTGCACGAGGAATTTATAAATCTTTCTAAATTCAGCAGTCTGTTAGCTTCAAATAAGTGTCCCGAGAAAGTGAGATTTATGCAATTTTTTCTTCAATGCAATCGTTTTAATGTATGTTAGTACTGCATGTTGTCAGTCCACTTCTTCACCTGTCCCCGTTCCTTTGGCGCTCATTTTCAGCCATGAACCAGCAAGCCAAGCTAAGCATTTTGTTTGTAAAGGTTTTTGCATACTGTGAGATGCAATTCTTACATTTCTTTGTTTGCTTCAAGTTTATTATTTTGAAGTTTAGGCTAAGGGGAGGTTGCAGAATAAATGATTATGCATTCTTTGAGGTTTCTTTGCTTTTGGTTTTGTCCTGTAATTCCTTGGGTTAACAAACAAAACCAACAAGCTGCAGCCAAACTAAACTGTAGAGAGGGCATCTAAACCAAGTAGAAATTTCAAACAGAACTGTGTCGGAAGCGTATGGACGAGAAGGCACATGGTTGGTTTGTTTCCAGCCTGTTTTGGTAAAGAATTCCTCGAGGGCACAACAGATTGTGAACTTCCTAGTGCATGCAAGCTTGGAGGCAAACATTCCTGCTGTTGTATTTCTTTCAGCGCCATCTAGTGAAAGTTCTGGCGGAGCCTTTGGAGGACTAAGAGGAGAAATACTTGTACGTCCTGATACGCAACAGTGTTCAGAAGTGGTACCTCGAAGATGGAAGCCCAGAGAAGGTAAAACAGCTCTCGTTGACAGAAGCACCCAAAGTAATGCCCCTCACTGTGCTAAATGTGTCATAGTTTGTTGTAAAGCAGGCTACCACCTTACATTTAATTTTTTTGTCAAGCATACATTTACACCTTGAATGATATTTATTTATTCTTAATAGAGGCTGCGAAATTAAACTCGGAATTTCGGAGTGTGAGAATCAAACAAAAATAAACTCAGTAGGATGCGAATTTTCGGCAAAAAATAAACTCCGAAAACATGGAACCTTACTTATTCGCCCCCGAGATCGAAGTCGATGTCGCCTGCTTCGTGCGGCCAGGAGTAGGAAACATGCGAAGGCGGGGATGCCGCCGTGCGTTGTCTGGCTATGGGCGCACATTTAGAAGCATGGATCTCGGCTTGACGCTGAAGCTCCGTTCGCGGCCCCAGAGCTGAGCCCCTCCTCATTAAACGCCGGTTGTTTTGTGTTGTCCTTTCTTCCTGCTAAAGGTTGTTGTTCTGCCGTTTCACGTGCGTGGAAATTCAGCAAAGCGATAAAACATAAGCCTAAACTTCAAAGTTAAAAAAAAAAAAAGTTCTATTTATAAAAATTTTTTTGTTTTCAGTTTTAGAAATAAATTAGTGTGTCAAGCAGTCAAAACGAAGTACCAGATCCCCCATTTTATAAACGATAGTGCCAGATCCCCCATTTTATATTCAAGCAGTCGAAACGGTGTTTAATGACTCCATTTGCATATCGTAGATTTCTTATTGAAAGAGTGACACACCTTTTTATGCAGGTATGTAAAGTTGTCCTAGACAGCTGAAAGTTTGCACAATACAAATATATCTGATGTTGAATCTACCCCTGCAAGTTTCATTCCAATCACCTGAGTAGTTCAGAAGTTATATCTCTAGCCAGTGTCCCCCCTTAAGTTGGATGCTTCCATAATCTTACTGTTGTGGTTTGTATACAACCGCTCATCCCACATAGTTTTGTTATCTTGCACAAATCATAGCTTTCATAAAACATTGAATGTTGATTGGAGCTGTGGTTTGATTAAAACATTAACCCGTCTAATTGCTACCCTTTAATAGACTAATCAATTGCTAAATCCCTAGTTGATTTTTCACTGGCCATATTGTAGGAAAGACGTTAAAACCACATTGTTTGAACTATTTTTACTCTGTCATAAGTGGCATATTGCATTCCCATTTTAAACTTCGCATTGCGGCACTACAGAAATATGAATACTGGAAGCCTTTTGAAGTGAAGTAATTTCTAAGGTATTATTTCAAACAGTATAACAACTACCTGATGGCAATCACAAGCATGCTGAAATGGTTTACCGTGCAAGCCTGTGTCCCCCCACCCAAAATAAATACGTCGGAAATATTAAAGCAGAAATTTTTGTAGCGTTAGCTACACTGGCCGAGTTGAGCAGTTTCGCGTGGCCCTCATAATGAGCCGTGCTCATTATGAAAGTCACGCAGCCGCGCGCGGCGTCATGACGGCCATTAGCTCGCTGCATCTGCCGACCGCATGAACACGGCCTGCATAATAAACAACAAACCTGACCCGCAGAAACCGCTTGTCGCGCGCTCCA
>JAZHYW010058500.1:0-50944 GCA_037355805.1 Ixodes ricinus
TCATAGATGCCCAGCTTGCCAGAAAGCAGCCGAGAGGTGGAATGCCTCCGGGTTTGATGCAGCTGTTGGTCAGTCACTGCTTGTTGGAGGTGATCGTCCGCAATATCATTCGCCCCGCCGCAAGATGTTGATTCCGCAAACATCGATGCAGGCGGCGCGTGGCGGTAAGTTATCGTCAGCGGTAATTCAATGTCGGGGACGGAGTCCTAAGGAGAACTGTCCATAGAAACCGCACCGCTGAGCAGCGCGGCTTGCGGTTTCGCTGCCTCCCTGGATACGAAGTGAAAAGGGTCCTACGAGGTAACGACGCAAGTGTCGCGCCTTACCTACAAACTCCCTCGGCTCAGTATAAAGGAGCAGTCTGAACGTGTTTACGTCGCCAACTTGAAGGGCTATTTTCTTCGCGACCAGGCGATGGCGAGCGCCCCGCTCCAGCAACCTCTTGCGCGTGGCCCCGAGCGCGGACTAGGCGCTGTGGTCAGCCGGTTCGTGAGGATGTTGGCAACAGCTCGGGCCCTCGAAGGAGATGTGGCGCAGAGTGCAATGATTCTGCACGCCTTGAACGGTGTTCTATCGCAGAGAATGCCCCACTGGAACGACCACTGGGGAGGAGCTCGACGTGGCGCCGATCATGGACGCGTCCCCACAAAGGGAGCCCACCTGGGCAGAGCGTGGACGCCACGGCCTCCCAGTCAGCCAAGCAGGCCATCCTAGATTCCGGTGGTCCGACTCGCACGGCACCCCAACCCTGAAGGCGGCCTGCCCGGAGGAGGCACGTTAGTGGAGCCGGTCGGTATCGACAGGGCCCCTACCGAGACCGGCAGGAGCAGGTTCATCAGCTCCAGCCGTATCGAACCTTCCGCAGAACGGGTGAACCCCGTCCGCGGTGGAGGGACCAGCTTGGAGCACGCCCCCTGCCACACGGTAGCCACGAGGACGGCGTCCGAGGACCAGGGGGCAGCTCTCCGTCTCTCGACGACGGAAACGGCGACGAAGGCCAGACGAAGGGAAGCCCAGTCGACACCATCCTGCCGCCCCCGTGGCTATACGCTACCAACTCTGGTCCGTCCCCTGGGTCCGAGAACAGCGGCTGGCTGTGCGGGGTCCCCCTCGTACACCCGGACGCACACGAGGACGGAGGCGTGCACTAGGAGAGGATGAAGACGTGTCTCCCTCGCCCACGTGGAGGTGGCAGTTCAGCTGCTCTTACGAGACACGCCTGACCTGCTCGCACCCGAGGCCCGGAGCCATCATTCATGCTCCTGGAGGCCACGCTGCCGCCACCAAGGCCGTCCAAGGCCCGCCGTCGTCGCCGCACATCCCACATCGGTCGTCCGCCTGCGGCTCATGCACTACGCCCGTCGCTGCCCCAGTGACTGTCGAGAACGCGCCCGTGTCCGAGCCCGGCGACTTCCTGTGCGTCGGCCCAGGAGAACTCGCCGTCTCCGACTCCCCCCCCCCCCCCCCCCCGTCTCACGTTTGAAGGGAGGAAGGGAGGTGATCGTTACCAGGAGGAGGCCGGACATGGGCTCCGCAGGAGTCAAGTGAGAAAAAGAAGAGGACGGCACGGGGAAGAGATCAGGTAAGCGAGTCTCGTGGTTGGTCGGCGACGAAACGGTTAAGGACAATGTGCTGCCTCCAGATCGACCAACTGTAAGACAATAGATCCTCCATAACTTGCGATGTGTGACAGGGTGGGCGAAGCGGGGCCTGACCGGGCGGTGGCTAAAGTGGACATCCCCAGCTCTTCCCGAAAAGTTTGAGTCGTAAGGACCAACCAGCTTTATGATCAATATGACTTCATACACTTTTTGTCACTTTTATGCTTATATGACATGTACAAACACATATTTACAGCCGCATCAACCTAAATCTCCAGGTGACTTTTCCAATCAATATATAAGCATGATGTTGGAAATTCAGTATAAATGTTGCAGATGCGTTGTGCGTTTGTTTAGATCGAGTCAAGTTAGTCAACACCAGCAGGCAGCTCCTGTCTACTATGTGCGAAATATATTGAGTCAGTGCAGTACAACCGCTAGCATGGGGTTTTTAACGAACATCACGCAGCGGTGATACATGACCGCCCGACGGCACACTACTGATTTATGATTATAATGCAATTAAATTTAAAGGTGCAAGTGAGGTGGACAAGAATGACGACAACATATCCCTGGAGAAGGGGAACAAGGGGGACAAAGGAGATTTGTGTTTGTCCTTTCTCCCCTTGTTCCCCTTCTCCAGGGATTATTATCGTCATACTAATTTAGGTGGAAACGGGAAGGACTGGGCATTAAATCCAGATTGCCTGGGTTTATCGAGCTCGAGATTCTCCACTAATCCCGTTACTTTTTAGCTATAGTCACGCGATCCTTTTCAATCTCTCTAATAAGTAATGTACTCATACTTAATGTTTTAGGCTTAAATCCAGGCGCACCCGATGCAACGAGGTAATGGGACCAGTCAAGCACCGCAAAAGCGCAATTCACTATGCCTTTCTTGTTCTCTTTCAGCGATAATATAAGGTGTTTGTAATCCCCAGGCTCGATCTAAAATTGGTCCTAAAAATCGGCGCCTGCACGTAGCAATTTAAACTTACCATCAAAGGCGTATTTCACAGTTCGCTTCTATCTTGTAGAATTACAAAACGTAGCACGCTTTCTGTAAAAAATAGGTCCAACAAACTTGCAAGGGTCAACGGCGGATGGCGACGCAGACAACCGAGTCGAGTGGCGGAGCGCGTTTGGCGCACGTATTGATAGATGGCGCTACCTCCTTTTCGAGACTGCTCGCGACGACCGTGGTCTATTAAAATGAACATAACCTTGTTGTAACGTACATTTGAATTTAAAATAAACGCGGACATTGAAAGAAAAACTTGAAGTAACAAAAATAAAATAAAACGCAGTTGCATAACGACGGCGCCAATGGCGCTCTTGCTGCCGACGGATTTCGTCTTGCGTGTCGTCTGCTTTCTTTGCTGGTCGGCTACACCTTCGGACGCAGCTATCGACGCCATCTATCAATACGTGCGCCAAAAGCGCCCGCCCCTCGACTCGGTCGTCTGCGCCGCAGTCCGCCGTTTATCCTCGCAATTTTTTGGCCCTACTTTTTTACAGCATGGGTGCTACGCTTCGTAATTTTACAAGATTGAGCCTACCCGTAAGATTCACTTTTGACGATATGCTTAGATTTCTACGTGCAGGCGCCGATTTTTACGGCCCATTTTAGATAGAACCTGTGTATTTAAGACACCCTATAGAACGCGCACAGGGACATGACGAACACGAAAGATGGTGCACCTATCACGCGGTCTGATTGGCCCAATTAGCTCGTAGCGTCGCCTGCGTTCGTACTCAAGGTGAAACGAAGCATAGTTACGTTTTCAGCGAGTAATGAGTACGGGTATATTAGCGACATTTTTTTCATCAACGTGTACATGCTTCGATACGTCAGCTTGTTTTCTTTTTTGTCGGTTTGCTCTCACCGGTTTAACGAATCACGCGTAGTGAATGCGGAGTGATCCCGCTTTTGCGAGTGATTGATTATCTGGTGATAGCAAAAGCACAACGAAGACGAGCGCCTTGACGATGAACTTTTTACGTTGCTTGATTGGCTCCGTCCGAACGTAGTGTTGGTTGACGTCGGCTTAATAATAGAATGACCATAGAACAACACCATCTATAAGGGCCTATGAGAGGAACGCAAAGACTCAGTTCTAGTGGTACTCACCTGGGGATGACCCAAATACTTCTGCTCCCAAAGCCAGCCACACACATATATTTGCAATGAGCAGCATTCTTCACTATCTTATGATGAATACCGACTCTGGCTTAATATGAACTCGTCGAGACTAATCGTCGTTTTCCACGTAAATTCTGTACTCTTACGAGCCTGTCTTCACGGAAAAGGAGCCAAGCAAACCCCAGTTAGCTTTGGAAGTGAGTGCGCCTTTTTGAAGGTTGGTATAAGGCCTGTCAAAAACGTTTTGTATTGTATCTTTATTTCTGGCCACTTATCGTGCGCCAATCCTCGTAAACCGGAGCGCAAACATGTTTTTCATAAAATGCAACAAAAATATGGCGCTCTCGATCCCTCCACGTGCCTAAAAGCTTGAGATAATTTGCGGCATTTACGCAGTGAACAAATAAGGATCAACTCATTTCCGTTGAAGCGATGAGCCAACCATATGTCGAAAATAGCTTTGTATTGTATTTTTATTTCCTGCCAATTATACTACATCAGCCTTGCAAACCAGAGGGCAAATATGTGTTTTTCTGAAATGTAACAAAAATATTGGGTTCTCTAAATTCTCCGCATGTCCAATCCGCAGGAAGAATACGATCAATCAACTTCCGTTCAAGCGACGAGCCAAACAAATTACACAGACTGCACAGGAAATCGTGCCCTCTGTCCGAAATCTTTTTTCTTTGGTTATGTGGATTGTGCATATCCCTGAACTTAAAACACGCTTCATTTCCAGTTCAATTAAGTTTTTGTTTTTGTTTTAATAAGTTGTCATCTCATTAAGTGTAGATAGATGCCATGAAGTAACGAGACACCACAGTGAAAAGCACGAAATAAAACTATAGTTTTCTGAAAAGTTAAAAACAGCAGCTGGTACTTTCGGTCAACCGGGTGCAGCTGTAGCCTACACCGTGGTATCGAAAAAATAGCGACACGAGGCTTCGCGCCAGTGTGGAGAACTAGGTCTAGGCAGAAGGTAAAATCGGCACAGAGCTGCCTAAAAACTGGAACCGACGATGCCAACTACGCATTGGCGTGGAGCGCGGGCTGCAAGTAGCTGCGACCTCACCCTCCTTCCTCCCCCAATCCAGTCTCCAGATGTAGTGTAAAATTTAGCTAGCGTCTACGGTGGCCTCGAAGGTCTTCTGTAGCAAGATGGTCAGCCACGACTATATTTGATGCAACGCTTGTTGTCTGTTTCCTCATTAAGCAGGTAAAGGTTAGAATGATTAACATTTAAAAGAAGATGCTCACGTAATGTGGACTCACGACTGATTCATCACGCGTGTTCAATGCCTACCGATCGGAGAATAAAGGTCGATATTAATGCGGAGGCATTAACTGGCCCATGGAGCGAAGCCGGTGTTGTCTGTAACCGCCTGTAGCAGCAAAACGGCAGTTAAATTGCCATTAGCCAAAAGCACAGTAACGCAGATGCTTCGTCGCGAAGCCGGCAGGGGCGCTCAAGGTCAAAGCGGACGCGCTTCAGAAATAAAACACAAAGAAAAGCAGAGCAACGCAAATGCATCGTCACGGAAGCCGTGGAGCCGGCCGGGTTCGCCGCGCCTGCGCAGTGGGGAGCGTGATGTCACCGCCGGAGCGACGTGTACGATAGGAAGACGTGCGCTGCTTGTGGGAATGCGCTGCATGTAGGAATACTTTCGCATGCCTGCACACAAGAAACAGTCTTAAAAAACCTCTGACACGCCAAAAAAAAAAACGTTTTTTTTTTCATGCTAGGCGTTGAAATGGCACTGTGAGGACATCACAAAAAAAAATATCAATATAGAGTTGCGTAGTTTTTATATAAAATAGAAATACAGAGGCCCAATTCAAGAAGTTCCCGCCGTGCACTGTGACGTAACAGTGTACCGCAAGGTGTCGGGGCGGTCAGAAGGGAGGCATCGACCTACGTCACTAAAAGTGGGTTCGCCGGAAGTCACGTGAGTTTCACTCCTCGTGCTCTCCGCGACCGTGCCTACGATTTATTTTTTATTTTTAATCTGCTCTTTGTACGAGCGATTGTAGAAAACGAAGTTTCAGTTCCACTAGCTCTTTATCGCTGCACCGTTGGTTCGTTTGCGTGCTGTAAAATTTGAGGACGAAGAGTCAGTGGATCGACGTGATGGAGGTCAATGATGAAAGCGTTGCGAGTACAAGCCAGTGTACGAGTGCATGCCGTCAGTCCGATGATACAGGGCTATACTGGGCGCAAAACAAGCTATCAAGTTTGAAAAAACAAATTTAGAACGCTCGCAGAAATTAGGATTGCTAGCATACGACACGCCCGATCGCATTGCTGAAGGTTCAGACACCGAGGTCGTTGAATCATCGGATACTCTCCAGGCTAAAGATGCCTGCCGTCTAAAGAATACGAACTGGTTTGTGTACCAAGTACAAGTAAACGTCGAGCACAAAGTACGTATTTTGTCTAGAACATGAGTAGAACTTGTTTACTAGGTGCACATGCGGCCGATGTATGTCTCTCGGAAATGCATGCAGTGTGATCTCTTCTTCAGTTGCTGAAATACCGGGACAGTCCCTCACACAGCACCTTCTAGGCATTGTAGTTAATCACGTCAATCCACTGACTCCGCTTCTTCTACCTTTACCAGCAACATTAAGCGATGAAAAGCAAATAAAAAGAAACCTTGTCTGCTTGGATCGCTCGTGGAAATGCGGAGAATAACAAAAATATTTTAAAAAAATATTACACGCGCTCGCGGTAAGCACGAGGAGCGATACAACTCACGTGACTTCCGGCGATGCCTCCCTTCTGACCGCCCCGACACCTTGCGGTACACTGTTACGTCACAGTGCACGGCGGGAACTTTGAATTGGGCCTCGTATTTCTATTTTTATATAAAAACTACGCAACTCTATAGTGAAATATTTTTTTTGTGATGTCCTGATATGCCATTTCAACGCCTAGCATGAAAAAAAAAATTTTTTTGGCGTTTCAGAGGCTTTTTAAGTGTTCTATAATTTTCTCTTTGCCCCGGTCACATCAAAGAAATATGAGCAGTCGCGAAAACATGCCCTACTGTAAGAACTTTTACAGCGGAGCTGTTAGAGCCTAGGTTTCCGGGATCGTGTCCGTGTTTGTCGACGCAAACCTACCTGGACAGCTACCGCCATCTATAAGCGACGGTGGCACGCACACAACCAGTATGGTTTCCGCCGTTCGCTCGTAGATGGTAGCAACCTTTCCAGCTATAATAGAAGAATGGATAGTTGGGCGCGTTGGTGGGAAGAAACAGCGCGAAAAACAGACGACGACGAAGAAGAAGCACACAGTGTATCAGTACCGCTCCGCTGGTCATCTTCATGAGACTGGAAAGGTTGAATGTTTCTAACCGAAATTTCATTTCCAGTAAACAAAATTATTTTACTAGATTACGGGACTACGTTTCACTTGCGGTAAAGCCGAAATTTACCAAAAGTCACCGCCTTTTTACCTGAATTTTATTTCCAGTAAAAAATCTATTTTACTGGATTATGGGACTCTTTTCACTTCCGGTAAGCCGGAACTTACGGAAGTAACGAGGTTCGCCTGGATTCACCAGAAATTACCGAAAGTCACCGGATTTGCCGCAATTCACCGGAACTTACCGTGTTTCTTTTTTTTCGTGACGTCAACGGAAGGCATTTAGGAAGAAGCCTGTGAACCGTGGGTGGTGTATGTTTACCAGATGCTGGACGATTCGGTAACAATTAAAACGGTTAGTCCATATAGACCTGAAAGTTCCATGTCTTTATTTCACAGGGTCGATACCAGTGAAACAATTTGCACAGCTGTAGACAAAAGCAATCAGACCAAATAGGAACAACCGAGTTCTTTGTCGCAAAAAAATATCTTTCAAGGTACTCACAATGCCGCTGGGTAAATTCCTAGATGTACGGTAGTTCAACTAATAAAACCGAGCAGGTGCACCACACGGACACACACACACACACTGTCAGTAGCACGTTTAGCGAAAACCACGAACGCGCACCAACATCCGCCGCCGTTGAGAAATCATGGGCACAGTCACGGTGTCGTCCCTGATGCCGTCACAGAGGCGTCTCCGGCGTCTTTTTCGCTCGCTGGATGCTTCTGAAGCCGGACGGACAAAGAGGCGTAAGCAACAGGTCACTGAAAGATATTTTCTTTTATCCGCACACCCAGCTGCTCTGGAAGATACAGGTCGCACACATGGAACGGGAAGCCGACACTGAGCGTCCGTTCGTTGCCGTTGCTCGTTGACGGACAAAGAAACCGGTTTTCTTCAAAAGAGACAGCAAAAAGACCCCTCACATTTTCCCCACGAACCCAATGCGAGGGAGAGAGGGTGCGTGGGGACTCGTCCTTGGTGCGTTCTAGGCACCATAATTACGCACCCAGTCCCCGGCTCGTCTCGGCTTCCGCCTCCCCTCGCGTCGGCTTCCAGTGAAGTTCGGTAAACGGGGAAACGAGTCACTCGTTCCGGTAAAATTTCCAGCAAAGCCGGGTCGTCTGGTAAACGAAAGTGGCTGCCGGTGAAATTCCAGCGAAATCTGGTAACCGAGAAGTAGCTGCCGGCAAATATTCCAGCAAAGACTGGTAAACTACGCTGGTTTCGGATGAAAACGGGTGAAACTTGACCAGTTTTCACCGGATGTCACTGGAAGTTTTTGCCGGATTTTTCAATAGGGGGTCGACATAAAAGCTAAACCAGGGCCTCCACAAATCGCCGTATTTTTGTTATTATTTGTGTAATATATACTTTTTTGTGCGAGGTGCTTTAGCATTTGTCTCAACACTGTTCCAAAATGATAAAGACCAGCTCGCATATAGGCATCAATTCATGATGTGCTTACTCGGATCCGCAGAAAAGTGAGTGAGTACTTTTTCTAACTCAAGACCGGTTTACACATGAATCCAAGAGCAACATCAGCCCTAGGAACAGCACCGATGTAGCGCTAAATTGAACGCAACTTAGCACTGACCCACCGCTGTATTAGCGCAGTACCAGCTCCACCCTCACAAATATAACGCGAACTCGAGGCTGCGTCAGCAAGGGCAGCTTTATTTCTAGCGCGAATTAATATTGCTGAGCTAGAGGTATATGTGAACACGCCTTAGAGGCGACAAGGTGAAGCTGCGTAAGGTCGGTGTTACACAAACCTATTATGTTCAGTAGGTAATTTCAAAATGTATCGGCGTGCTGCCTGAATGTTGTTTCCATTTATTTGTTTATTTTTATTTGTTTATTTATTCAATTTTTTGTGTTTTTTTATCTTGCACTTTTGCGGGATCTGTATAATCGATCGCGTGTAGTCAAGAGATCCAACGAGTCAAGAGTTTCAATATTGGATATCTTCTCTTGTTGGATCCCTTGACTCGTTGAACCTCTCGACCCACACTGCATCACTTGACTCTTCATTAACGAGTCAAGAGATCTAACGAGACAACCTGTCCTTTATTAAACCTTTAGGACTCGTTGGATAGCATGAGTCGCCACGCGATCGGTTATGAGGATCAAGCGCAAAGTAAAAGAGAAGAAAAGGGAACAAATAAAATAAATATAATAGGTAAAATAATATTCAGAAAGCACGCCGATGCATTTCTAAAATGCGTGCTGGACTTGGTACGTTTTATGTGAACCTGATCTTTGCGCAACTTAAGGGCCGACCAACAAGCAAAAAGTAGGCAGCTTACTCTCCGCTCTTCTCGTTTGTCTCTTCGCCTTTTTGCCCGCAAGAAAATATTATTCTAGCGGCCAGTTAGTGTGAGACAAATGCAGAAGCCTTGTTTCTTCCCACTTCCCCTCCTGGACGCTGCCCTTCACTTTGACTCTAGGATTTGAAGTACCGACAGTGTCGGGGATGTTTAAGTGCTTGTCGGAGCAGTCATTTGCCTATCTTTCCCCATATGGTTGCGGTCCCGCTGACAGCTAAGCAGAGAGCTGGGTCGGGCGATGAGAGGAAGCGGTTCAATGGTCAGGCCAGCACGTAGCTCCCAGCTTTGGGCTGAACAGAGTATAAACTAAAACTGGATAACGACAAGTCGCTCTACTTTTCGCATAATGGCATCTGCTTGCACCACTGGGCTCCTCACGTGGTTCATTTCAACAACTGTCTAGAAAGCATTTTACCGACAAGAGAACATCAACGACAACTATTGTTTTTCTGAAAATACCTTGTTTTTTTTATTCAAGGTGTTTTATTCTAAATATTTTGCAGGTTCGTTTTTACATTTTTTTATGAGAGAACGGAATATGGTACTCTACTGTTTCAGGAACCGCATCAAATACTAAAACTGACTCATTTTTGCGAACATCGCCAGAAATTTGTTACAGACGCTTCTAGTTCACTTCTAGTTCACTTACGAAACTTCGGGCCACGGCACCGCAGTTTCGATGCCTCGCTCACCCGTCATGTTTCTACAGCTGCTGTTGCTGATTACCTTGGACGTGTTATCGGCTGTCCCTCCGGTACGGCTGGTCATCCCCCTGTGAACGAGTGGAACGTGGACGTGTCTGGCCGCACGGATCGTGCGCCTGCAGAACTCAGTCTGCCTTTGTGTTCGCCACATCTTCCGAGTTCACCGCCACGTTTGGACACTTCGCCGTTCGTCGTCCAGCAACAAGGGTCCACGTCAGCTGATTCAACCGCACAAAAGCACGCCCTTTTCACCGATGCTTCGGGCCACGGCACCGCAGTTTCGATGCCTCGCTCACCCGTCATGTTTCTACAGGTTAGTTACTACGATACCCACGGTTACCGTGAGGATGTTTGTTTACTAGCGGTGTCGTGGCCATCCCATTTTTTGAAACGTGTTCGCGCGGCTGTGCTTTATCTTTGGCGTCTCCTTTTGCTTAGTGGTGATATAGAGGCAAATCCTGGGCCAATGACGAAGGAACAGGAGGCTAAGCTTGACCTTGTGACTAATGTAGTGCAACGACTCGAGATTAGCAATGCAAGTGTTCTTGATTCCATCAATAAGCTTTTACAGAATCATATCACCCTAAAGGATAACTTAGAATCATTAACAAAAAGAGTCCAAGAGCTGGAAACTAAGGCGGAGATGTCTCCTCCACCTCAGGCTTCCGTAAACGTCGATGAGAATATTTCCAAACTGCAGGACAAGATCGATGACTTGGAAAATCGCTCCCGCCGATCAAATGTTCTTTTCTTCGGGGTAACAGACACGGACGAGTCTGAGACGTGGGAGTGTTCTGAACGCCTTGTTACCGAGTTTTGCTCAAACCGGCTTGGCATCACGGTTTCATCTATCGCCAGAGCTCACCGTCTGGGCGGTTTCTCGTCAGCTAAAAAGCGTCCAATAATTGCCAAATTTTACAATGATAAAGATGTGGAATTGGTGTTAGGTCAAGGCCTCAAACTAAAGAACACACCATTTAGCATATCACGTGACTACTCTGAGGCCGTCCGCGACAAACGCCGTAAGCTATTGCAGTTTTCGAAAACAATAAAGAAAGATGGTGACCGTGTTCGCGTTGCTTTTAACAAACTTTTTGTGAACAATGACCTGTACATTTGGGACGTTGATATCAATGCCGCTGTGCATGTTCCTCGGCCTACCAATGCTTCAGTACTTGTTCCTCGGCCTACTACAGCATGATACACGCCCCCCGCCCGTCAGACTCAAGTATCTTCCTTGTTGCTGCGACCAAAGCGTTCTTCCCCTCATAGCGTTTGTTTTTTGTACACCAATATAAGAAGCATCCTCCCCAAAAGTGTCGCCCTCTCTTCACTCGTCGATTCATGCTCAGCATCACTGATTGCGCTGACTGAAACGTGGCTCAACGACACCGTTCATGATAACAACATTTTTGTCAGTGGGTCCGTTTACAACTTTTTTCGCTGTGATAGGCAGAATCGGAGAGGTGGTGGTGTCCTCATTGCGTTGAGGAAGGAGTTCCTTGCGGTCCTCATCCACATTAAGTCTTTCCTCGAATGCGTATTCGTCTCTTTGAAGTGTGGTCCCGCTAAAATAATTGTTGGTGTTTTCTACCGCCCTCCTGATATGAAGGAGGCATTCTCGTGTGAGTTTCATCGGATTTTGAGTGAAGTTTGTATTAGATTCCCTAAATGTGTGTTAATTATTTTTGGAGATTTTAATTTCCCTGTCATAAACTGGTCGACTGCTATCTGTTGCGGCTACCGAAACTGAGGCCCATGCTTTCCTCCAGTCTTGTCTAGACTTCTCATTATCTCAACTCATTACACTTCCCACTCGGCGCTCTGACACTTCTGCAAACGTTCTTGATTTAATTCTAACCAATGATCCCGACATCTGTTCCGACATAGTTCACCTAGACGGGCTTTCTGATCATGATGTTATTACCGGTAGCATTGTTTGTTCGCCTAACAAAAGTACCACTGATAAGCGGATCAGATGTTACAATAGAGCCAATTTTGATGGACTTAACTCTGACCTATCTCTTTTCTCAGAACAGTTCCTGCATCAATTTATGTCGCGCAGTGTCGAAGAAAACTGGGCCTTGTTTAAAAATACGTTTACTAATTTAATTGATAAGTTTATTCCTATAATATCAATAAAGTGCAAAAACAGTGCGCCTTGGTTTAGTCAGCAGCTTCGACGACTAAACAACAAAAAAAGCGCTTATTCAGACTAGCAGATAAGAACAAGCTATCAGTTTCTTGGCTCCGTTACAAAAAGTGTGACAGTGATTACCAGTCGCTTCTTAAAATCCACCCGCCGTCATTTCTTTCATCATGACTTGTCGTCTTTACTACTTAAATAACCCTCAACGATTTTGGCGTGTAGTTAATCCAAGAAGTCATCCTGAAGTGTCTCTCATCGATAACAATGGCGTTTCAGTTCCACAGTCAGAGTGTGCTCACCTCCTTAATGAATCATTTTCATCTGGTGTTTACTCGTGAGGACACTACTTCATCCCCCACCTTAAACAGGCTTAATGATATGTATATGTCCGAAATAGTCATTGAAGAGGCCGGTATTTTGTCTCTACTAAATAAGCTTAAATTATCATCTGCCTCTGATCACACCGGTATAAACAACAAGATACTTAAAAATACTGCGCAAGGCATTTCTGGCATCTTGACAGCCATTTTCTCGCAGTCATTTTCTACAGGTTTAATTCCTCAAGACTGGCGTATAGGTAAGGTAATTCCCATCTTCAAATCTGGTGATCGATCCTCCCCACTAAACTATCGACCTATCTCACTAACCAGCACTATTTGTAAACTTCTGGAGCACATCATACATTCTCAAGTCATGCGCTATTTAGAGGACCATAACATTATTTTCAAGTATCAGCACGGTTTTCGCAGGGGTTACTCATGTGACACTCAACTTTCCGGTTTCGTTCACGACTTACATACATCTCTTGATGCTGGTTCACAAGTTGATGCAATTTTTCTCGACTTCTCGAAGGCTTTTGACCGCGTTCCTCATCACAGGCTTCTACTAAAACTTGCACAGCTTAACATTCATTCTAATGTTCTCTCATGGATAAAAGAGTTTCTCTCAAATAGACTTCAGTTCACTTCCCTTAACAACTCTAACTCCTCTTTTGTCCAAGTGACATCTGGAGTTCCCCAGGGTAGCGTGCTGGGCCCATTACTTTTTCTCATATACATTAATGACCTACCCACTTGCGTTTCATCTCATGTCCGCCTTTTTGCTGACGACTGTGTCATCTACCGTAACATCTCTTCTAACACCGATCGCCAAGCTCTCCAATCAGACCTGGACCAGTTAGCCACGTGGTGTTCTTCGTGGCTAATGACCCTCAACCACAACAAAACAAAACATATGTCGTTTACCAAATGCTCCTCTCAGACTCCAACTTCTTACCTTCTGAATAACAATACTGTTGAACTTACATCTACCTATAAGTACCTGGGTGTCCACTTTCAGTCTGATTTGTCCTGGCACTACCACATTGATGTCACCCTTGCTTCTGCTAACCGTTCCCTTGGATTCATAAAGCACAATCTTAAACAAGCACCCGCTCACTTACGTAAACTTGCTTATATCACTCTAATCCGCCCCAAAATTGAATATGCTTCTGCCATATGGGATCCTGATCAAGCCTACATTATAAGTAACATCGAGTCGCTGCAAAACCGTGCTGCGCGTTTCATTTGCTCTGACTACTCTCCATTTTCCAGTGTCACCGCATTAAAAAATCAAGCTGAGTTGCATGACCTATCACGCCGCCGTAAACATGCCCGTCTGTCATTATTTCACAAGCTCTATCACCATGCACCGCTTCACGACGATTTTTTTAAAACACCACCCATTATTTTTCCACGTCGCGATCATTCATTCAAGGTAGCGCGCATCACATGCCACTCATCTAGTTACGCACGATCATTCATACCACGGACCATAATCGACTGGAATAACCTACCGGCTCACATTGCAACTGAACTAGATATGTCTAACTTCCAAGAGCTAGTGCGTAGTTATACTAATACTTAAGGTTCTTTTTTATTCCTTGTACTCATATTGTCTTTTGTATAATTTTGTGTTTTATCTGTGTACTATATATTTACTTGCCCCCCCCCCCTCCATGTAATACCCTCATACAGAGGGCCTTTAGGGGTATTTTGAATATATAAATAAATAAATCTGTCCCCGCGTGCCGCATTCACCTTCAACGCTTTCGCCGTGGGAAAATTCCTGCCAAAGCAGAGTGTGTGCAAAGTGAATAAACAGTAACTTCACAGATAAAAAGGATGTCATGATGAGTGTCTTGCGGTTGCAACATACAGATCACTTTGTCATTCTCCCTTGCCTCCCTTGCCACTCCACGGCGATCAAAGGAAGACCATCGGAACATCTAAACTACTTTGCAGAAGTCATCGCACGCATCGTCGTAAGTGATGAGGGGTAAAAAGAAGCCAATGGAGACCTTCAGGTGAATAGTTGCGCCGGTGAAGGAGACCATTGTGAATGCGGAATCGTTGGGACTGCCCTCGTAGAGACCGGTTTTGGGACGAGTCAGGGTTTCTCACAACTGTCACAATTTTCGGTAGCCACGGATCTCTTGCTTGTTCGAGTTGCATGTCGACAATATTTGGTGCCGACAAGGGGAGAGGGTCTTCGTCGGTGTCGGGTGGAACGGTTGCGTGAGAGCGCAGGAGACATCTCGACAGACCGTCGGCGTTGCCATGTATGCGGCCAGATTTATACAGAACCGCAAAGTCGTACTCTTGTAGGCGCAGCATCCATCGACCAAGGCGTCCAGTGAGATATTTTAAAGACGATAGCCAGCAAAAGGCGTGATACTCGCTCACAACATTTAAACGTCGACCATAAAGGTATGGGCGAAACTTCGTGACTGCCCAGACGACTGCCAAGCATTCTTTTTTGGTTAGGTTGTAATTTTTCTCGGGTTTTGAGAGAGCCTTACTTGCATAGGCGACAACGTAGTTACCAAAACCTGCCTTTGTCTGAGCGAGTACTGCTCCGACTCCAAAGCCGCTGGCATCAGTTCGGAGTTCTGTTGGAGCAGTGGGGTCGAAGTGTCGGAGTATCGGAGTGAATGTTAGAATTTCGTTGAGCTGATGTTGTTAGAATTTCGGCATCTTTACACTGAGATGTCCAAGAAGGCAGGTGGGACGATTTCTTCAAAATGTTATGTAGGGGTGCTGCTATGCATGCGAAGCCACGCACAAAGCGTCGAAAGTAGGAACAAAGTCCAAAAACACTTCGAAGTTCTTTTCACCGTGGTTGGCTTTGGCATGTTGGAAACGGTCTGCATTTTCTCAGGATCCGGCTGAATTCCGTCTTTGGATACTAGGTGGCCCAGAACCTTTATTTGACGCGCCGCAAATCGACACTTCTTGGCATTTAGCTGGAGGCCGGCGTGGCTGAGACAGGACAATACGGTTGTTAATCGATGGAGGTGCTAATCAAATGTATTTGAAAATATAACTACGTCACTACAATCAGACAGACATATTTTCCACTTCAGGCCGTTGAACACTGCATCTATCATACGTTCAAACGTCGCAAGTGCGTTGCATAGGCGAAGGGCATGACGTTGAACTCGTACAATCCTTCCCATGTGTAATGACGGCGGTTTTGTCTCGGTCGTTGGAGGACATGGGGAATTGCCGGTATCCTGAACGGAGGTCTAGAGAAGAAAAATACTCGGCTCCCTGTAGGCTGTCAAGGGCATCGTCGATTCTGGGCATTCGATATACGTCTTTGCGCGTGATCTTTTTCAGCCGCGGTGGCTCAATGTGTCTTTCAGTCGGCACGTGGCTGCAGCTTTTTGCCGCGCTCGTGGGCGCGGTGACTTTGAGCGGCTTAGGCGGATTTTGTGACAGTCAGTAACAGCGATTTTTGATCTTCGTCTTTGCAAAATATGCTTACGAAAATATTTGCATAAGCGGAAACACCTTGCCCCGCAACACTAACTAAGCCTCTCAATACTTTCGGCGCACAGCGCACGGAATAGTAGCGCGAATGCGCCACGAGCCGTTTGGAGAACCGGTTCGGAACGGTTGTTTTGTTTTGCCCCGGTTCAGGCTTTGCTTCTAAATGGCGCCGAACATTTCGGTTCAGGTTCAGTTCCGGTTCGGGCAAAATAAGCGGTTCAGTTCCGGTTACGGTTGAACGCCCCGGTGCTAGGTGCTAAATGAGAGGCCAGCCAAGTTTATACACGGGGAGGGAGTATTATTTGGTTTTTCATAGTACGTGGTCATGCGTATTAATTGTTGAAATATATCTCGGTGAAGTTGAAGAGGATTATGATATCTATTTGTTCACAAGAAATCGGGATTCTCACTTTTTTTTTTCTGATGTAGTTCCTGCCATAAAGAGAACTCCAGAAACAACCCTTTTCTAACTTTTTATTTCAAACTTAAACGTGACGAGGAAGCAAAACATGTATACAAAACACTACGTGAATGACAAAATCGTTCCTTAAAATTGTAAAATAAAACACATTACGTAAACAACGAATTCGGAGGCCTAGAAAAAAAAAACGAAAGAAAGATTTATGCATATACGCTCATCTTTTTTAAAGGTTGATGGACTGCGAACAGAACGGAATGGCGCAAGTGAGCAGCTGTATGCTTAACATATTAAAGCAACCAAACACTAATGAAATACGCAAGTCGGCAACAAGCGAAGCCAAACAGAACGTCTCAAAAGAGAGACGTTCTCCTTCTCTTCTCTTGGTGTCAACCTTGGTATTTCCGCCTTCTCAGGTTGCTTCAAAATGGCGTACTACGGAAGCCCTACACTCTGCACAAACCAAACTATTCCTGTGATTTCTTGGGAGTTGACATAAAAATGGACACAGACGTCAAAAGCTAGGCAAATCATGATGGTGCTTGTACAATAAAGCATAAATATGAATATCGTCTCATTAAGTTTTTTTCATCCTCGGCTTTTAATGATACGAAAGACCTCCCACGTCAAGAAAGTGTGGTGGCTCTCACACGCTACTTCTGTATTTAATAACAAAATAGCGAGTTAGTGTTGACTAGAATGTACAGAATGCAAGTGATAAAAATAGCTATAACAGCCGCATTGCTCCATTCTTGTGTAGATCTGGAAACGTGTGACTGCACAATTAAAAATGGATTGACTATTTAAACCCAATGAAAACAATGGAGTGCAATTTCTGTCAATTCTCTTCTATTCCTCGCGAGCAACTTGAAAGTTTTCAGTTGTGATCAAATAAACATACACAAACTGATATCATAAAGAAAAAAAAACATCTTAAGTCATTATTAAGATATCTGCATCGCGGCAACTGCCCAAGTACATAAAAAAGGCCTCTTGAGCCTAAAGATTTGCGGACCTCGGGTGACGTCAGGTGACCCACATTTCTTTACTTGACAGAATCAGATGTTGATTTTGATTTTGAGGCGATTTCTGAAACTTAGCAGTGTCGGAAAGACGTTCGAATAAATGCGTTTCGCAAGGAATCTGCTGTATTTCATATGCCTTTGACGGGTTGGAGTCGAACACCGAGGTGACGCGGGGAAGGGGAGGGGCTGTTTTTCACGTTCGCACATAACTTTGTATAAAAAGAAAATTATGTTCGGGAAGATAGCATTCACTCATGGTCAGTCTTTGTCAGGGTGTAAGATAGACGGGTGGGGAAACGGCCCATAGAGGCCTACCGCAGCGCCGTGACCGGATTGTGTACTCGTCTGCTTGCGGAAACCCTCGATTTGCGACAGATGGCGCTGCGGCGAGAAGAAAAAAATTTCCGTCAGTTTAGCCGGTCGCCACCGGTCGCCCCACTTGGTCGGCCACCCGGAGTAGAGTTCGCGGTGCTCCACAGAGATGGCGCCACAGGAAAAAAGAAACCCGGGGGTACACAATCGGGTGGCTCATTTGGCTCTCGTTTCCCCACCTGTCTATCTTACACCCTGGTCTTTGTTGCTGCGAGAACGTGCGCTGAGGGCTAACGTTGTCTGCAGACAATAGATGAGAGTTTGTTCCGAGCATGCGCTGTGAAGAACGCGCTAAAATTGTGCGCATTTGCACCTTCCTAACAACTTCGTGGCAGATCCACGAGATTGTCACCCTTAGCTGGACATGAGGTACGCCATGAAGATTACAAATGCGGCAACGACCATATAAAACACGGGAGAGACTCCTTTCTTAGTGCTGAACCTTGTGCAGTTACGATTGAGAGGGTAGTGAATCCTTTCCCTGGATCCCAAGATGGCGTCTCGGGCTCCTGCCCAAGCGTGCGGTCCCTCAAGTCTGAACTGGTAAGGGACGCAGGGTCCCAGGAGCGCCTTGAACAGCTCGTAGTCGGTGAAAAGGTACTTGAGCATCTTGGGTCGAGCGCCGATTTGGTCGGCCAGCTCGTCCATGTAGTCGATCCAGTCCACCTGGATCGTGTGGCGGGGAGAGTCTACGTAGCGGCGACGAAGGGCAGCCCTCTTGCGGGCGATGTCGTCGTGCATCTCCGCCTGCGAGGGCAGCTTCCGATTCCCCGCCAGCAGTTGCGCCATCCATCGTGCCTGCGGAACATTTTGGAGTTGTAAGAATACTAATATTGATTGGTCCGTGAAGCTCAAAGGAGCTGTCATTCTTTTAAGTAGGATAACTACATCGTTGAAATTACCCCATTACATGGAAATTTACAGAAGACAAAGCTTTCCATCGTCCAAATGCTTTCCAACCCTCCAGATGGAACATAATTACTGTTTTTCGAGAGCCCCACGTGACGACGCTGTTTTTGAAACCGAATGTTTTTTTTAATAAACTATGGACATAAAAGACATGGGCCAGATGGCGCAACCCGCCGCCCGAATTAGTGGATTGGGTGATTTGCTTCCATTTATCCATCCGACATCGGCTCAGAGCACCTTGTGAATTCCTTTCCGCGTGGCAAGTCTGTAGCTTTATTCGCCTGATTGCCAGCAAAATGCGCCCTATGCATAAGAATATGTATTTTCTTTAGCTCTTTCGTCATTGTGTTGTCTCACTTGGCAAGGCCCCAGATGCTGAATGCCTATTGACTATGTTCTAAAATCTTTATGTTTAGATACTGTTCGGGTATGCCGACCACACCTTAAAAGTATCAGTATCACAATTGGAAAGGCTTGCCTAACCTCTTTCTACAAATACGGACTTGCTGTTTACAAATATCAGCACACCAAGGAGCCATGGAACATGGGGAGAATTTTGAGTTTGCCTAGAAAGCACTATCACAGGCTTGGATTGACCCGAATGCTTTTAAGTGCAACAGGGTGTTATAAGCAAGAAGACAATTAACCTCTATTTAATGAAGAAACAATTTCAATCATGTCACCGAAACTTCAAGCAAAACTTTTCCTCGAAGTTAGATATTCTGTTATTCACATATCCGTTTATCGACTATACGAGTGTCGTGACGTCACGCTCTTTCCGCTTTCTTTTACAAGCGCACGCCAGAAAGCAACGCCTCCCAGGTGGCAAAACCTTAGTGCCTGATTATCTGTGTTTATCTTTGAGGACAAGGCTGTACTGCTGACGTTTTTGCGTCACCAGCGAAGGCCAAAGCTGTACACAGATTGGAAACGAGTCCTGCGTCAGCGCTCGGCTTCGAGTCAAGTTTGAGCCGAACGTTAACGGAATTGTCGTGTCCAATCTGTGACCAGCGTTGGCCTTCGCTAATGACGACACATCTATCAGCACTACGGCTTCGTTATCTATGAGGTGTTGGATGAGCGCGCGATGCAGATTAGCGACGAGGGCTCCGTCAGGGTTTGGCTGTGGTTCTAGTCCCTACTGATTGAACTCGAGACTCAGCCGAAAGCACCATTCTTGACCATGTGTTTGCCCCCGAGGTGGCTTTCAGTAAGTGACGGAGAAAACTGGGCAGTACGGTCTTGTCATCTATAGTCGGTGATAGGTTAAGAGCCCAGCAAATGCTCCGTCTCCATTGCGAGCTTTCTGTCTTTGATAACACTTTTGCTCACGCGGAACGTAAACCCGGCGGGAGGCGACGAGCGTGTGAAAGACACAGAGCTTCCACTGACTTTTGGACTGTCATCGACTATAGAAGGTGTGCAATGAGCGGGCAATCACGTATGGTGGGAAAGGGTGCAGGACGCGAGACGGAGAGGACAGGATAGGCTTCGGAGCAAATAAGGAGGCGCGAAATAGCAGGGTCCGAAGATGGGTGTGCGACCACACGCGACTGGAGCTTCGCGTTCCACTCAGCCGGTGGGCCATATCTCTATGGGCATGTCATATAGGAAGTATTCACTCGGCGGCCATACCTGTGTGCACCACGGCTGAGTGCAGAAATAGCCAGGGTACAAGGTGGGGTGTGCGACCACACGCAACTGGAGCTTCGCGTTCCACTCAGCCGGTGGGCCTATGGCCATGTCATATAGGAAGTATTCACTGGCGGCCATACCTGTGTGCACCACTGCTGAGTGCGGAAATAGCAGGATCCAAGCATGGGTGTGCGACCACACGCGACTGGAGCTTCGCGTTCCACTCAGCCGGTGGGCCTATCCCTATGGGCATGTCATATAGGAAGTATTCACAGGCGGCCATACCTGTGTGCACCACTGCTGAGCGCGCGCTGACGGCACGCTTAAGCAGTTCTTTCGCCCCGTGCATACGCCACCATCAAGATTGCCAGTCTTAGCAGCCTATTAATGGGAGATCGTTCTGAGCATGCGCTCTAAACATCGCCGTCCAATATGGCGTGAAAATAGCCTCTACAAGACGTGTTGTAAAGAGGCCTCGGCGACACAGCGAGTGAAAGGGCACGCACCTGCATTTCGGCGATCGGGAAGATAGCGCCGACAGGCTGAATGAGCCCCATGATGGCCAGGGTCGGGTGCTTGAGGCCGGGCGGGAAGACGTACTTGTATACCTGCACCTGGTTGTCAACCACGGACACGACGTCCTTGGGCAGCATGGGAAACTTGATCTGGTAGCCCGTGGCCAGGATCACGTCATCCAGCTTGGTCACCTGCGCCATTTAGCAATGTCGGTGAACTTACGAGCGTTTCCTTTTTTGATTACAAACGAGAACTTTTTTTTTTTAATTTTTGCCATAGGTTACGTTTTATTAGTCCAAGAGTTCTTGATGAGTCAGCAGTGATGGCTTCAATGTGATTATTCCAGGAAAGGTCTGGTTTTAGTCTTCCACCAAGGTGTTTATACATAGTAATAATCTTAGTTATATCGGAGTCGAGGCAGGACTGGTAGGACTGTACATATGTTTTTCTAGTGAATCGAATTAGTTTGCATTTAGAGTTGTTTAGCGACATCAACCAGTCATTGCACCATTTGTTATTTTAATTAGGTCGCTTTGACGTTGGTTGTGATCTTCGACACTTGTTACTTCGTTATAGACGACGCAGTAATCTGCAGAAAGACGTATTTTAGAGGAAATGGTGCTACGAAAGGTAATTTATATATATTAAAAACAATAGAGGCCCTAAAACGGACCCCTGCAGAACACCACAAGACACATTTGTTAGGGAAGATTCTTGGTCATTAATGAACGTTAGCTGCAAGCGGGGCGAGAGAAAGTCACGTTTCCATGAAAATGTGAGTGGGTCAAGACAAAGATACGACAACTGATAGAGAAGGCGTTGGTGAGGTATACGGTCAAAACGACGTCAGTCTGAGTATGACATTCAAGGCACCAGGTGCAGGTCATTAATAAAACCACGAAGGTGAGTCTCGGAGGAAAGTCCCTTCTAAAATCCGTGCTGCTGTTAAAAAAACAAAAAAGAGAAGCGAGGTGATTATTGATTACCTGGCTTCGTCGCATTCCATTTTTTGTTTGCATTTTGACAGCTAGCAAGGTTTAATCCATTATCAAATATCCTCCGTAGAAATGCACCATCATCATCATTTTTTGTTCAAAAACCGGTAAGTGATTATCATGAGTTTGGCTTTCTGGTTTTCTTTCGGATATTTTTTAATTTAATCAGAGGCCTACACATTGCAAGACAAACATTTTCGTATAAAAAGGTGCATCTTATATCTGTGAGAAAAGAGTTGTTTTAGACAACAGATGATACAAAGGTTTAGCACACCGTTTTCGAAACTCCAGTACTGCTTCGAGTTCTGCGCTTCAAAGCGAGCATGAAACTAGCAACGCGAGCTTCGAATATTAATACCATTCTGCGAATACGCGACTTGCTAGAACACCCTGGTATTGTTGAAAGAAAACTGTGAACGTTCCTACCGGTGTAGGTTACAGTTATGTAGCTGCTGCAACTCCATTAGGCACCTCTCCACAAATGATACGGGTGCGAGTTAACGTTTTCCGTGGAGCCTCTCTGGCCACACAAGGACTCGCAACTCTAAAGTCATTTCACCCGAAATCCGAAGAAAACGCACGCGAAGAGCGCAACGAATTGTGGGAACGTACTGTGCGCCCCCGCAGCAGCTTCCACGTGATGCTAAAGGAAGCCCGAGAGAGGGCAGCGCAATTGTTCGCGTGCCCTCTCCCACTTGCCTGCGAATCCTCCGTCGCCTCCAGCTACAGCCGGTTCTACACGGCGCTCAAGTGGAGGAGAGTAGGAGATGAGGCACTGTGAGATGGAGTGATCATCTTCGCGACGAAGCTCCGCCCCAGCAGCTGCTTTTCGGTTTGGTGTAGACGGCATCTCGAATGTGGGTTAGCCGTTCATTGGAACACGTATGGTAGTTTTTTGAGCCCTCCAAAACAACGTAGCATTCAATATATTTCCTCTCCCCTTGCTCGAAGGGTAGGTGCTCGCTCGTAAATCCCCGGTGGATTTAAGAATGCCGTAGAACGGCTAAGACATCGATTGCTAAGACAAGCGGATTCGGCGCCTTAACACCTGTCACTGACGTCACTGCTTCCTCTAGCACAAAAATATGACAATCTTTCTCGCTCCGATTGGAGAGATGTAGAGACAAAGAAAGCTAGCTTCTCCATCTGCCGACTATTTTTCTAATCAGTGCTCGCCGCTCTAAGCTCACTGCCCCCTCTGCAAAAGACGCAGGCGAAATCGAGCGCCGTATGCAGCCAGTACCCGGCTTTCTTTTCGGTGCCGCGGACAGCGCAGCCCGCTTCGTCAAATGTCTATCTGATTTTCCGCTGTCTCGAAGGCAAGTTTCAAGACTCACTTCGTCGTCTCCCTCGAAGAGGACGCCGTCTTCGGTGAATTCCACGATGTTCTTCTTGACGCGAACGAAGCCGCTGAGGATCTTGTTGGGCAGGGAATCGTTCATGGTTGGGTGCTGCGCGTTGTAGCGGTGCTTGGGCTTGAGGCCGTACGCCTCGTGGTTGAAGGTCCCGTTCAAGAGGTTCTCGGCGTATTCGTTGGTCACGGACTCGGGAAGCAAGTGGCGGATGAAGTTTTTAAGACGCGTGGATAAAAACGCGTCGATCGGCATTCCGTTGGGTCCCACGCGGCGGGCAATCCAGGCGCCTCGCCTCGTGGACAGGTACGTCTGCACCAAACAAAATATAAGGTTGAGTAAAGGATACCACACACCCTTAAAAGATTTCAGAAGTTGAACGCGGTCACAAATTTAGAACAGAGAGATGACAGCCATTGCTAAGTCAAAAGGAAAGTGCACGTCACCGTGAAATGTTCGGGGTTCCAACGACTAAGTCTAGGTCACTGGTCGACATGGTCGAATTGATAAAATTGTTTATGGGCCCAGATGATTTTCTATCAACCTGTATATAATAATAATAATAATAATAATAATTTTATTTGCCCATCAGGAGATGCAATGTTATATGTATGGGCACATCAAAGCCAGCTAAAGGCTTGTGTGATGACACCCTAAAAAAATAAAAAAAACGATAAGATCGGCAAAAATGCAAAAATAAAAGAAAAAAAAAAAAATAAAAAACGACGAAGCAAAGGAAAACATTGTCAGGACAGAAAGGTATACATAAACGTTATCAGAACTATTAGAGCAATGGAAATGAAAGTATAATCAGCGACAAGCCAAGAGCCGAGCGCGATCTGGAGAGGAGGAAGCAGACGAAAGTCTGGAGTAGTGAGGAGGCTTCTCTCCACTCCAAGCATCCGCCCCTCACCAGCCCGCACGTCACCACCGAAATGTCGCTAATCATAGCAAAAAAAAAAAAGTAAATAAAGAAATAAACATATTTAGCAGAACTATACTGAAATGAAAACACGACGCTGGAAAGACATATTAAGGAAAAAAAGTAGAAGGAAAAGTCGTAATTGTCATCAGACAGTGACAAAAAGAAAAAAAAGAAAAAAAAGAGTGAATAAGCAAATTAATACACATATAAAAAAACGAGAAAACAAAATGAAACACAGTTACAAAATGACACTACATGGCATGAAAGGAGCAAAAAAATTTAAAAAAAAGAAAAAAGAAAACAACAGAAGACATGGAAATGTCATCAGAATCATTGGGGAAGAAGGGGCCAGAGAAAAAAATAATAGCCCTGCAAATTCACTATGCACACACTGGTACTAGGCTTGCACTAAGTAATATTCAAGTCAACACATTTCAGTTCTTTCTTCAATGCCTTCAGTGAGGTGATGTCCAGGATTGAGTCCGGCAGAGCGTTGAATAAGGTCGGAACATAATAATCGCGCGTGCATTTACCATAACGGGTCCAGCAACGTGGCACGTTGAAACGAGGGTGCATCGCAATGAGCGAGTCGGAAGTGTCGGTGTTTTGAAATCCTTATTCCAAAAGTTGCGTAATATAACCGTTTGAATATAAAGTGAACGGAGGTTTGGCAATTGGAGAGCTTTGAAAATATCCCGAGGTTGTTGACAAAGGTGTATTATATGCAACGCTGGTAAGTATTCCTCTCAGTAGGAATGTATCAACTTTGGTTTGCAAGCGATCCAGAACAATTTCCAAAAACGGTTACGCCGTACCGAATGACACTGTAAGCAAGTGCGTGAGCCATCAGCAGCCTTACACCAACTGGTATAAAGACTCTAGTGTTATAAAGCATGCAGGATACAACACGTAGTTTACTACATAAGTATAACATATGTGTGTTCCACGACATATCAAAATCAAAATAAACACCCAAGTATTTAACATGATTAATTGACTCAATTGGTATACATGTACATGGATCACATTTAGATCGGTGAGGAAGGAACTTTACATTAGCAGGGTGGCTTTTGAGAGGATTCCGAAAATAAACTAGCTTTGTTTTAGACCTATTAATGTCCATCATGTTCTCAGCAAACCAGTCCATTATATGGGTGGCATTTTCCTCGAGTGTGTTGAAAGAGTCATGGAAATTAATATGACGCGACACAAGAGAGTATCGTCGGCGTATTGGTAGAGCGTGCATCCACCGACGACACTAGCCATGTCATTGACAAAAATGTTGAAAAGTAGAGGCGATAACACTGAACCCTGGAGGCACCCCCGCCTTAAGAGGAAGAGAGAACTCTTAAGCCCGCCGATTGAAACGAATTGAGAACGTTGAGAAAGGAAGTTTTCTAGTAAAGAATAAAAAGGGCCACGAAAACCCAGGCGATGTAATTTCCTTAAGAGCAATTGGTGGCTAACAGTGTCAAAAGCCTTCGACACGTCAAGAAAAAGTGCGCATGCGAACATGTTATTTTTCAAATGTGGAATATAAGTTATCAGAAAAATCATCAGAGGGCTGGCTGCGTGCCCTTTTCCAGCAATGAAGCCGTACTGAGTGGGTGAAAAGATTTCATTCGTATCCAAAAAAGCTATGCATCGACTGAAAGAGGTGTTTCTCAAAATTTGGCCTAAAATTGGTAATAAAGAAATAGGAGGCGATCATTTTCGATTTTCGATCGGGCGCTCTCCCTTTGAAGAGGGGCCTAACTGTATATGCATTTGCAGTAATAAAAATATTGATTAATTGTTTGATTGGTTTAATTGGTTTGTCCCAATTACCCATGGTCATCTTCTGTGCTTGAAAAAGGCTGCTGGCTCTGTGGATTCCAATGGTTCTTTAACATCTTGCTTAAGAGGCCCTGACTATGGCTGAAAACGCGGTCCTAGAAGGGTAATGCACATCTTTACACATCATAGTTTTGCAGAGGAGCCTCTAACACCGTAAACCTAAGTTTCTAGGTTTCTAGATCCGCCATTTCACCGCCTATAATTTTAGTTTATTGTCTGTTCTTACCTCTATGTCTTGTACGCTTATACTAAAATGATGTTCATAGTTTTAATTCAAAATCAACTACTCGAGATCTCCCTCTCCTGAACCATATTCTGTAGTACTCTATGTACCGTGTGCTTTGTTGCCGTAAGTTGTTTTGAATGTAAAACCGCAATCAACTAATCAATCAGAACTAGGAAAATAAATGCACTTATTGTTCAACAAAAATCTTTCCACGGGATATGTTCTGAGAAACCCGTAGACACGAGCTATTTGCATGACGCACACACATATGCGACTTGTGTGTGTGTGGGGGGGGGGGGGGGGGGGGCGCATTCGAGGAACACACAAGGAAACGGAAATTTATATGACTAATGTAATGATAAAATGATACATGAGTTGTGTTTAGTGAAGCTTGATCGAGGTACGGTGCGAGCCTACGGTTTTATAATAAAAAAAAGTTAAAATGTTTCTCGCAAAGGTTTTGTATGAACAGTGAATTTAATTTTTATTTCAGTACGCTTTGCAACATTGATGATGATAAAGGATGTAGTTCTGAAATAAATACTAGTGAAAACTAGCATCTACCACTTATCAAACGGTGAACCAAAAACAAATTTTCTTGCGTAAGTATATAAATATATATATATATATTTCTTTTTTTTTTTTTGCAAAAAGCAGGTTGCGGCGTTTACGTTAAATTTAAAAATGTCCCCCGCGTCACTTTCGTTGTGGCGTTTAGTAATAATATTAATAATAATAAGAGTACTACTAATAACAATAATAATAAAATAATATTACGCGGATTTCATATCAAATCGCGCAAACAAAAATAATCGATAAACACAAATTTCTAAAAAAAAAAACAATGTTCATGGAAAATGTGTGACTAGAGCAAAACTGCAAATTAGAACTACGGAAACTTTCTTGTTCTTGAGTTACGTGCTTTGAAAGGGCACTGGGCAGGTCTTGAGATTGTTGCAGTTTTCACGATTGACATATCTCGAAGTCTCGCAACGTTTAGGTTCTTTTTCACAACAATTATAACTTTTGCACTGTGTCAATACTTTCTATATTCTGGTAGTAGTTCTCTTGTTTTGATCTTGTTTTCTGAAATAATCCTCTTGAATTTTACACCTTTGAAACAATAGGGCAAGTTCGAATCGAACCAGTTTTCGAAGTACAATTAGTTATGACATAAGAACCGTATCAAATGAAAGCTGGTATCCAAGCCTATTTAGAAACAAAAAATATTTTTAATTAAAGTATAGTTTATATAAAAGAAACAACAATGTAGACTTGAGAAGAAAAGCTAAAAGTATAAAATTCAACGTAATTTTGACAAATATATATTTTTCTAGTTTTTTATATAAAAAGTTTTCAATGTGTTCTTAAATATCCAAAAACGTTTATTTTACATATGTCGTTTCGTCATTTTAAGCAGTGCGTTTAAAACAACATCTTTGTACCTCCACTCTACGACGCACATATCTGTCATTTCCTTTCTTGCTTAAATATTATGTATTTTTGTAAGATGATCAAGCTTTTTGTTTTCTTTTGGTTTCGAATTTACATATTGTTCGGTAAAACGATATACAGTAATACTATTTATAATATAATATGGTAAGGGGTTCTTTCGCATGATCAGTTTGTTTGCTTAGCTAAGATAAAGAAAACGAAACTGTCTTAAATAGTGTTTAAACATTGCCATATGTGATTAAAAAAACATATAAAGGGCATCTGAAAAGTTTTCCGTCAGATATTTGAGCACTCGTGGCGAAGACATTCCAAAGCACGTCGAAAAGCGTGAGTGAATTTTGTTATTTCTTCAAACAACTTCCTTTCCACGATAGCTAATCTAGTTTGTCGAAACCTCCTAATCTCTGTTTTACTATGGCACTTGTATTTTTGCGAAACCAAACGTACGTTTCAAACCTCGTAGAGTGAATGGGCTGAAACTATCAGTTCTGATAGCATCGCGCCGCTTCGGTGCCTACTTTCGCTGTTCTGCAACGTGCGTGTCTTCCTTATTTTTTTTTTTTTTATATTCCCTTTTTGTTGAGATATAAGTACCTTCAAGGTTCTTGTAAGCTGCATTGGCTCTTTTTCTTTGACGAAAATGGAGAACGAAAGGGCATCCCATGAGCCGAGCGGAACACATGCCGCCACCCTCCTCGACTCCAGGAGTGTCGAATCCTCTTTTAGATAGCTGTCGTGATTGTTTATTTAGCACACACAGGGACACTATGGGCATTAGAAGCGACTACCATATCATGAACCATGCAGGTACTGTAGTAAAAGAAGCTATAAACAACCTGCCCAGGAGGCGCTACCGGAGCTAAATCTCTGGTGTCGAGGCATGCGAGAGCGACAGCCATTCCCTCTCGTTTTGCTTCGCCAGCAGATTCTTATGCCGTCTACATATCTGGTATCTGATCTCAGTTTGTCTAGACACTGTTTACTGAAACTAAGAGAGAAACAAACTCTTTGCCTGACAGCAATACCAAACGTGGACTGCCAAGAATTTAGTCCTCGAAGACATTAAAAGACGGACTGTGTGCTAACCCGACTCAGGAGTGCGTTTATCGTACCTGCTGGTGTGTCCAAAAAGAGATGGTTTAACCCTGGCATCGTTCTCACTCAAGGAAGACAAAGAAATTGACGTAGCTTTGCGAGAACCTAGTGAACTGCTAAATAAATAAATAAAAAGTAACGCATTTTTCAATGAGCTCACAAGCTGCGTGACAAAATAGCTCCCCCATTAATTCATCCGAAATGCTAAGCGGCTTGCTATGAGCTCAGAAAAGTCGCATCTCAAGGCTCGTTCCGTCGTATTGCTTTTTGATTCTGCAGAAAGATGGAGCGTCATTCTTCCGCAAGCGGTAGAATGCTTTCATTGGAAGAACCAAAGGGTGCCTATCTTCACCTGCGTCGTTACAACAGAGCGCAGAATCTACAGCTTCGGAGTCGTCAGCGACGACATCGTGCACGATACAGCACACGCACAGTAAGCTCTGCGCGCAGTTGAAGAGTGGCTGGAATAAATCATTCCAATATTCACAAAACTTCTCCACATTTCGACGGGGCGGCTAGTTATTTCAAAAATAGGTTTCAACTGCACGAGATGGCGAAGAGACAAGAAGTGACCAAATTGATATTTTCACCTACGGGCACCGCAAAAGTGCGTGTGCTGGCGTGGGGTAGTCCTCAAGCACCAGGACCTCTTGCACAACCTCAGGAGGTCAAAACTGAAAACTGCTGGAAGTGCTGATGATTTTGCTCGTGTAGAGGCCCCGAAAGTGCCTGGAATTGTCCTCCTCTAAAGTGAAGCAGCATGCCTCGCCCAATACCGTGTTACAAAGAAAAATAAAATAAAATTTGTTGAGTCTTATGAAAAACATTCAATCCCGCGACTTGTGGATGAAGGCTCAAAATATGGACGGGTCTTTCGGGGTGGTGATAAGGGAACTGCGAATCCTCAAGAGTAATGTTAACCTCACATAAAATTACATTTTCTTTTATCACCAGAAGCGTTACTGTGAGCTTGTAATACTAAAGATTATATTAATGTCATAAATTTCCCCCGTTTATTTGTATTATTTGTTATTGTCTTAAGTAAAAGAGAGTAAAGAAGGTTTGAACGAGCCTCGCCAGTAAACGTCAAAAGTGCGGCCGCATGAAAGAAGCAAAATTTCGCACTCGGCTCGCTGTTCTTTTATAATGTATATTGCCCCTTTATTAACTGACTTAATAAACTGACGTAAACTAAATTTTTATGTTTGTTCAATAAAAAAACATATTATTATTTTCTTCAAAGAAAATCACTCAATATTGAAATTTTATAACTAAACTGGACATGTTCATGAACTTTTTTAATTATCAGAACATACCAGTCATCCCTCACGTTCACTAAATGGTACATAAGGTTAAATATCGTAACTTTTATGGTCAGGTGTCAAGCATATAATAATTACGTAAAACATTTGGGCACGGCCCATATATTTTCGTTTTAAAATGGAGGGGCCAACAGACGTCTTCTTTTCAAGCCCACTGCGTTATATGATGAAACCATACATGTCTTATAGGTTTTATTGCGTCTTTAAGAACACACATACAGTTTTTTTATATAAAAGAGTTGGAAAAACATTTCTAATTGACATTACATTTTGTATTTTTATATTTCCTTATGTTTACATTGTTGTTTCTTTTGTATAACGATATCTAAATTAACAATATTTAATTTTTAAATAGGCTCAGATACAAGCTTTCATTTGATATGTATCTTATACCTTAAATAATTGTACATCGAAAGCTAGTTTGATTCAAACTTGGCCCAATATTGTCAAATGCACAAGATTCAATACTTTTTCTTTCATAAAATAGAACAAAAGAACACACTTGTGGAGAACTTTGCCCGCTCTATGCAAAGATCGAAAGCAGTAAAAAAAAAGTTATAATTGTTGTGGAAAAATTATCAAGGTTTTGAGTCTCCAAAATCTGTCACTCGTGAAAAATGCAAGAATGGCAAGGCCTACCTTCCTTTTTTCGTAGCCGAAAACAGAATCACAAAAAATAATGTTGATAATGAATTTAATGCAAAGGTGTAAGCGAGCTGGACAAGAATGGCGACAATAAACCCTCGAGAAGGGGAAGAAGGGGAACAGATGACGGAAATGAATCTCCAAGCACAGCTAGGTGACTGGTGCGCGACCGAAAATGTTCCGTATTTCTAATTTGCAGTGTTGTTCTAGTCTCACATTTTGCACCAACATATATTATTTTAATTATTTTTTGACTACCCATCATTTTTCTTGCACGATCTGAAATGAAATTACATAAAAAGGATAATAATAATAATAATAATAATAATATTAATAATAATAATAACTTTATTGACCACATACATCATACACGAAGGCCGTCTGAAAAGTTATGAGATCGAATTTGTATTCAGAATTCGGTGAGTACAGGCTCTGATAATTTCTCGTTTTAACATTAGCATTCTTCACATTCAGTATATCGGTTAGAATGTTTCAGAACTAATTCAAATAAACGTAGGAATGTTTTGCGACATCACTTTTAGCGTTGCAGCCGTGACTTAGTTCACTTCATCGTAAAAGAAAACTTTCTTCAGTTAATCTTTTTTGTTATGCTAGATATGCAAATATTTTACACGGCGATAAGTGTGGGCATTACGAACAGTGTTATTGTGCAGTTATCAGTTTCTTTAAAGATAACGCACAAATTCCAATTACGTATTTCTGCCATACTCTCACAAGCACGTCTCCGTCATCCGCCATGAAGACACGCACAGGTGCGACCGTAAGGACCAACACATTTGGCACGCCTTGCAAAATTCCAATTCCAAACGCACATACTAACAACTGGGCACATGAACTTGTTTCGCGAAAAGTTGTATGTCCATTTTTTTTTCAGAGCTCAAGTCAGAGGCGATAAAATATTAGAAATTTATTAATAGCACAGAAACGGCGTCCGGGCATTTCCTATGATTTATATCGGGTGCTCATCGTCTGCACACTGGTTTGGGATCTTGCTCCTAGGTGGTCACTGTTCATATATTTCGCTAAAATTATTAATTATCGCTTTTATATTAATGATCGCCAATCTCTACTATTGGTTCTGAGCGTTTTTGCGTTAAGCAAGCCATTCGGGAGCGAGCTCATAAATCAGTGCGCAGACGACAAACCGGTTGGTATAGGACATACGAAATACACGGCCTCCGATTTTGCTTTATTTTTAACATTTCTCTACCTCCGAGTTGGGCTCTGAAAAAAATAGTCATAAAACTTCTTGCGAAACTACGTTCGGGTGCCCACTTTCAGGCATGTACATTTGGAGCAGGACTTTTGCAAGGTGTGCCAAATGTGTTGATCCTTACGGTCACATCTTGTATGTGCCTTCCCTCGCTGCGACAGCACGCAACAGACTATGGCAGTCCAACAACAGGTTCATAGAAGTGGATGTATTACTTTCACAAACATTGGTGCAACAGTTTCCGTCAATAGCCCTTGCAAGGGAAAACAGAAGAAGTTCATTACTCCTCAATGAGCCTTCGTACATATGGTGAGCTAGGGAAAAAAAGCTGCCGAAGCTGCTTTGATAGTCGAAAGCCCCAGTAAGCATCGGTGACCAAAAAAATGCGCTACAATTTCTATTTAAAAAAAAGCTGTTCCTTCACCAAAAAAATTGCTTTCTGGTCTTACTAACGAGGTAACAAAATCGCCGCTACACAGCGCCTACTCCGCGAACAGGTTTTGTTATATTGCGGGCACTTCGGGCATGGTTTTCCCTCCAGTCCTATCATTCAACTTACCTGAGCTGCGACGTGGCTGACGTCAACGACGGCATCGACGCCTGAATTGCCGATGCCCACGACCGCTACCCTGCGGTCCTTGAACTGGTCCGGCACCTTGATGCTGTGCGTGTGCGTGATCCTGCCCTTGAACTTCTCTTGTCCCTTGAACTTGGGCACGTTGGGGAAGACGTGGTGTCCCACGCACACCATGACGGCGTCGAAGGTCTCCTGCAGCTCGGTACCGGAGTCGAGGTCCTTCACCTTGACTTCCCAGCGACCTGTTGCCTCGTAGTCCGTAGCCGGGGTGACCTGAATGACGTCGTGGCGCAGACGGACCCGTTCCGTGACGCCAAAGTGATCCGCGTAGCTCCTGAAGTACGCGAGCATCTTGGTGTTGTGCATGTAGTTCGGGGCATCCTTGGGCGGAGGGAAGTCGCTGTAAAAAGATTCAGTTGATGTCGAGCTAAAGGATACACAAGGCGCTTTGGTTTCGAGTGCCGAAGGCATCTTCTAGACCGATTGATCGAAGTGCAACAATCTGCGATATTGTTTAGCCGCTGTTTTCATTGCGCAGTGGGGAAGTCGAAATGTGTATCAGAGCCAGTGATCTCGGAAGTATCGTGGATATCTCAAAAAGGACACGGCTAAACCAGCGCACAAGTAAAAATATTACTACCAGAAAACAAATGAGGAGGAGTCAGAAGCCAAATTCACCAATTGAAACCCCAATATTGGCTCCTTTTTTTCAAGTTTAACCTCCACCAGCATCCTTTATCTTGTGTATATAGGGCAGGGGTCTCAAACACGCGCCTGCTGCCCTCGACTCGCTCAGACGCGGCCCGCTGGCAACTGGCTGCGAGCTCTCGTTCCCATGTCTCGAGTGCCAGAAAGGTTAAGCGACATTATGATTTTATGTCGCCGATCAATTTTCGTTCGAAACGTATTTACATAGCTCATACTTTGCTGTTTCCATTTGACATATGTGTTCGCTTTAAGTTTTCATTCCCAGTTGTTTTTTTGTTGTTGTTGTGTTAACCATTTGTACGACAATAGACCTCTTTCAAAGGTCCATCAAGCAACATTGGCAGTCGCCATTGCTTGGACACGAAGCTCGTGATTGGATCCGAGTTCACGCCGAACGCTGACGTCACACTCGTGTCCAATACGTGCTCAGAGTATGCGAGGAAGCAACCGTGGACAGTCGTTGCCGCGAACTTTTTAAACGGGTCTATTCTGCTGCTAGACTGCAAGCGCGAGCTCTTCGCTCAAGGACCTACTTGGGCTGCACGAACCCTCACTCGGCAGGACCAACTGCCAAATATAAAGCCATAGGATTGGGGTTCTCGACATCAGAAAAGAATAACCATTAAAATACAAGCATTTTTCACTCTCCTAGTAAAAAATATTATAAGAAATTTCTTCGTCCAATAAACGCATATGATCAAATAAGATCTTATAAAAGCATGCAAGAACCATATAATAACATATAAGAACAATACACTGTTATATAAGAAGTTATAAGAAACTGATAAGAAGTTTCTTATAACTTCTTATATAATCGTATATTGTAGTTATATGTTTTATATGGTCATACGCGTTCTTATCTGATCATATGCGTTCATTCGACAAATCAATTTTTTATACATACTCTATTTTTTGCTAGGGCTGCTCCTATAAAAATCGCCAGCACGATGTTACTTCTTTATGAAATCTCTTGACACCTTACGTATTGACTCTCACAGTCAAATGAATTTGACTACTCTGATGTAGGCTCTTATGAATCACTGGGCCAATCGGCCGGGAAAACAGGCGCCTGCACGTAACGATCTCAAATTAGCATACGATGTGTATATCCTTGGTAGGTTTTACCTTGGAAACTTTTAAGGCGTAGCACCGCTTTTTTGACAAGGAAGACCATCATTGTCATGGTCACTTGCAGAAGCTGTGGGAGTTGACCGAGGTTCGTGTGTGTAGCGCCATCTCCGACAGGCGCGACAAGCAGATGACGGCAAGCAGACGCCCCGTCGTCTGGTTGCCGTGTTAAAGAGAAGAGGGCGCCACAAGGACAACTCTCAGAAAAAGTGCATGTGCTCCGCTTGCTCAGCCAAGTGTCGCAATGATCTCCCTTTTTGATTCAGGCATAGGTGACTGGCGACCTTCGGTTTTGTGGGAAACGCGGGGGCGTTCGCCGGCCGCGCCTACTTTTAGTCGACATTCGAGCGAGCCGGACTTCAGGCTGGCCTTGGACAGCTCACGGTTTTTCACGGCGGACTCGTACCTGAAGGCGCTCATTTCCTTGCTTGTGTTGATGATGGTGGAGCGCATGACGGAGGCCATGCCGTCCACGTCGTCGTTGTGGTAAACCCACAATCCTCCGATGCTGGTCGACCTCTCGTAGATGACCGGGTCGAAGCCCTCGTCGAGCATCTGCCGCGCTGAGACCGAGCCCGCTCGAGCCGGCCCCGATGATGCAGATCCGCAGGGCTCTTTGATGGTCACGTTGTCCCGGCATCCTGTCTTGTCTTGCTCGCCGACTTCTTTTAAGAGGGAGATAGTAGGAGCTGTTGCACTCCTGAAAGGCAGAACGGAGACGCGTCGTTGGTTGATCTAGTGGATATGAGTTCAAGCACTGCGCAATCATCTTTGTTGGGCTAATGTGCATACCAGACAGAGCCCGCCTGCTTTGAGTAGACCTCTTTCAGAAATCACGAAAGGCCGCGCGCGAGCGCGCATTGAATCATGAGAGTGCCTCGTATGTTCCTCGTCGCCCCGGTGGCATCTACCATGTGACATTGAAGATAGCGAGAAAGAGACTGTAGCAGAGTCGATTGCCTGACATCGCTCGCTAGCCTGCGTTCCTCCGTCAGCTGCGAGGCCACCTCTGTCTCCTGCTACAGCCGGTTCGATGCAGGCACAGTTCAGCCACCGAGGCATGACTATTGCTGCGAGCCTGGGGTCTATACTGTGCGTTAAGGCTCAGGATTGCGCGAAGGCACTCCGGTATAACTCGTTCAGGGTGAAACTGGCGTGATTGGGAAGTGGTGTGGCGGTCCGCGTCGCTAGCTTTTCGCTCTGCATGTTACCCTAAATGCGGTTATTTAAGACTTATAAATGCATAGGCCTTCCTTTTCTCGTTTTTTTTTATTACTGCAAGTAGCAGCACTATTGGACCAGGAGGGGAATACGTCAGGTGAGACAATAGTAGAAGTTTGGGAAAGCATTAATATTGGTGATCTTAACAAAGTAAGGAAGGCATGCAGATCCCATATTAAAACGTAATATGTTTCGCAACACATCAACTTACTTTCTTGGGACGTAACTTCGAACTTGGAACAGAGGAAGTAAAATTAATCGCGTTCATAAGATCTGTCCATCCTTAGAATATACGAGCGCCTTGCGGGATCATGAAAAATAGATTTCGGATCTACAACAGGTTTAAAGAGGGGCGCTGACGCAGACGGTCGACCCATGTTATTTAATCATAATGGCTTCGTGTATTTCAAGTTCTCGTTTTATTTTGAAGCTACACACAACCTTCATTACGTAAACATCTGGGTGGCATTCGCATGTATCACAGTGGCCAGATGGGGATTACCTAGTGGCAACTGGGTGCTCTCTAAGTATATAAAAAAAATCAAAAGTCAAATTAGTCGTTACTTGTTTATAGAGCAGGAGGTTAGTCTGCCAGAACATGGGGACATTGTTACCCACTGTAGATGAGAAACTTAGCCAGTGCACTACGACTGCTAGCCTGGGGTCCTTAACGTGCATCACGCAGCGGTGATACATGACCGCACGCCAGTACGATGCTCATCCAGATCGAAACGGGGAGGGTGGGGATCGAACCCAGGATTTCTGGGTTCTGCAGTGCGAGCTTTTCGGTCCACGTGCTCCGAGCCGGTGTGCGCTAACCTACTCTGCCACCGATCCCCCCTCTAATTATATCACCAATGCACCTCCCCGCTTGTCTTTTTTCTCCTTTTCTATGACTGCCCTAAATAGAAGAAAAGCACAACGCGTGCTCCCTAGGGAATGAACATTAAGGATTAAATATCAGCAGTATTTACTGAAAGTACAAAAATCGCTGCACCACCCCTTAATTGACTCATCGTAGGAAACAGCCCGTTTGAATGCTTTTCATCTCTTCCATAAAAATCTGAGAGATATACATTATTTTCTTCATTTAAAACCGCGCTCGGCTCGAGCTGAAATGTTGATGCGATTGAAAATACAGAACGACCTTTTTTAATGTTATTTATTTCTCACAATTTAGAGTTGAGTGGAGCAGTTTGCTTCGAGATGGTTTTGAATTTTCTTTTTAAGTTCAGTGCTTGTTAGAATGTGTGTATACGTGTGTTGACAAAATTTCAGTGCTTCGTTGCTGGTGGAAGTACGTGCTCAAACTTGGTCCTCTCAGCAGTGTGCCCATGGCTGACAGCTTGACGCTCTTAGTCTACCAAGCTGAAAGCAGAGTAAATGCTGAACCTCATCAAGCGAATATACTGCGAAAAATCGCCAAATTGGGCACAGCGGCTTTTGCTCTGCACGGGGCATCGGCACAATGGCTCCTACGTCGCGCGCAAAGTGATCGTGCCATCGTGCAAAGTTCTTCACGTATTCGTCGTATAATTCGCTTTATGAAGTTCAGCCTTACTGATGCAGGTGATAAGTACACCTTCGCACGCCATTGACTTTGTCAACCTAGGCTTGAGCGTGTCAAAATCACAAAAAAAGTAATGTAATTGTTCTTAATTTTTTTTTTCAATTACTGAGGCCAAAATTGTTACATTAGAGCTACAGTTAATTTTGTGAAGTCGTAGAGCCGGTATATAGAAATATACATCCGAAATTGTTTTGGACGCTCAGAATTTTAATTGATTGCACGCAGGAACAGTTACTATCTCCGCGCATTGAATCATGTCGTTAGTTCGAATGCCACGCTGAGATTGGGCATCGGTTTTTCATCATAACAGTTTCTTTACGTCTGACTGCTTTAAAGGGCAACTGCGGTAAAAAATCGAACAAAAATAGATGGTCGATGTCGATTCAAAAACACTGAATACAAGCACGACCAAAATATTACACTAATCGTAAACCGCGATCCACCTAAAACCTGCATAATAAATGCAACCACCAGTTTCTCAGCGGGCATTTAGCAGGTTAGCTGTCTATCGAGCAACCTTGTGCCCCGACGTCATGTCCGTGCTCAAGCAGGCTACCTGTTCGTACTGCTATGGTGCCTGGAACGCGTCTCCGACTGGTGTGTTTACCGCGCCCAAAAAAGTGGTCCCTCGATTTCCGCCTGATGACGTCATACAAGTGTCATGTTGTCGCCGGTCGCGACCCTGGCGGTGTCCCAACAGTTGTGGTATATACGGCAGACGCCTGTTCTGCTGCAGGTCGCTCTCCACTGTGACAGTCCACGGATGCTACAGCAGCCGGGATTTGGGACGCCTGGGACGCCGTGACGACAGCGACACTCGCGTTCGCTCGTGCTTTTCGCCAGCATTTCTACGGCCAACCGCCAGGATCGCAACAGTCAACAGCATGACACTCCGGCTTCTGTGACGTCATTTGTTGCCACTTCGGGACCACTTTTGATGTATGGGCGGGATAGGACGCTAAACACACCAACCGAAGATGCGATCCAGGCACCACAGTACTGCCACTTATTTCGCCGTGCTTTTCTGCTTTGTTTTCAGCCGTTCCATCGGACGATTTCTGCTTGTTACGTTATGTTTTGCGCCCGCCATTTGTAAGCGTTCCTCAGCCAACGCGCACGAGGATTATCGACTCTTAGCTTGCTCAGGCGTGTCGTGGTGCCAAAGTGCAAGGAGCCCGAGGAACTATGCCTTGTTTCAGCTTCGGTCCAGACGCAGCCGATGCTACAAGCGCGAGCATGTGGCCCAGAACAGTGCTTGCACTGCACGAGCGCTCGTGCTTGGCAGGGATGCTGAAAGCCAGGAGCTCGCGCTTGTAGCTTTGGCTGCGTCTGGACCGAAGCTGAAACGAAGTATAGCATCGTTGTGCAATGCCAACCACGCCTTGCTCTTCTGTGGGTTCCGCAAACAACCCCATTGGCAACCCGGACGTGCGTTTTCACGAGTTCCCCCAAAACTCCCAAGTTCAGGGAGGTGTGGGGCGACAGCGCTCTTCGAAGAGATTTCGGAAAACCGTGGACTCCGATACCTTCATTGGCGGTCATAGCTGAGTTCGTTCTGGCTCAGTGCGAGCTTACGATAAGTTTCCATAATGCTTCAACAGCGTGCGTTGCACACCACAAAAATCGTAGTTTTCGGAAGATAAGTGGGAGCTCGTTCTGAGCGCGTGTTGCAAACACCGCGGTTAAAAGACCTCTCGCAAAATCGAACCGACCCTACAGGCGTAGCGCCTCGCAGAGCATATCTTCGGATCGTATTGGCAGCAGCATCGGTTTTGATTTCCCAATCTCACTTCACGAGCAACTATATTGCTTGCACTTTCAAATATGTAACTTTTCTTAAATTTATAATACTGTTCCTGTTGCCTACCAATACATATATAATGCTGATTCACGTTTTTCTCGGGCTCCCAACGTCCTAGAGTTTTCGCACAGGTAAACACACAACTACGATAGCAAATAGAAGAAGTATGCTGGGCCCATCATCCTGTTCAATGCGGAAAGCAAGTCGTCTGCTTTTTGTGCAGGAGTTACGGTGACGTTAGAATGACGCCGAGCTCTGATTGGCTCTGATTGAAAGGACAGTGGGTAGACCTCAAAGCAGCTTGCTTTGAGGTCTGCCCACTATCCGTCAATTAGAGCCAATCAGAAGCTCGGCGTTCTGACGTCACCACAACCCTGCAAAATAAGCAGACGAATTTGCGCCCCGCATTTGTCTCTCAATCTCCTAAGCTCCTTAAACTATTCGTGAGTCCGGAGTGTGAGGCTGCACTCTGGAGCGGTAGCAAAACCGCCAGAAAGGTATGGGGCGCAGCCGGCCGTAACCCCTATCCTCGCTACGCCTGGGCAGGTAATTACGGCCGCTAGAGGTTCACATTTCAAGGGGCCTTCTCACGAAGATGAATGGGTTCAATGCGAGGCGAGAGCTGACTTAATTTTTAAGCAGTGCTGAGATTCGCTGCTTCGTCAACGGGCCAATCGAAACCAAAACCACGCCGCTCTTCTCTATGGCCAAAGGTCCCATAATGCAACGTGCGCAGTGTTGCGTCCAGGGAGTTTTGGAGGTAGTCTACAGACTTATTGCTAAATCATCTAAGCATCAAGTAAATGCCAGAAATGTAGGCCTACGCGCCTCACGCACTCGCCTTCGCCGTATGAAAGATTCGAAGAAAATGACCAAAAGAAGGCGTTGATGATGCCATGCCATTTGCTTTAGGCTCTTGCTTTAAAGCGGTTACTTCTCCAGATGCCAGAACGGGGGGCGCGTAGACGTACGTTCCCAGCATTCTTTTTGATGCTTGAGCAATTGAGCAAAAGGTACACATCATTGCACGCAGCGAACACCACCTATTTATTGCGGCGAACTCGCGCTTCGGCCGGCAATTACATATTATATATTTGACACAGATGCTTCATATCTAGAAGCAAAGCAGTAAAACAGCCATGGCCTATTACCTAACTGATCGGAACTGCTCTCGCGACTAGGCCAGTTGTACGCTTTGGGGTTCCGCGGTACGAACTTTGCGTCACACGATGGCGTGCAGCTAATCACCAAGGTTGCCATCTTCCCGAGCCGGTAGTTTCGGTTTCTCTGTAGACTCCCGGAACAAAACTTTGAGATAAGGTACCTATAAAACTTAACGAGGCATCGAAAAATAAGTTACACCTCATTATTCATGGACATTTCCTGCACTATAAACAGTCGTAACCCTGAAATCGAGGCAAGACTACCGGAGATCTGACCTCGCATAGACTGTAAAACCGGTGCCTAGTTCAGAACGGGAAATGTTTACAAAGTAACTGCTGTACTTTTTTTTTTTTCGGTAAGGGTTATTTATAGTAATCTAAGCTTTCGAGAATACATGTTGGAATTTTCTTTCTATGCCTCGTGTAGTTTTGTAGATATCTTAACTCACCAGCGAAAACGACAGGATTTTCAGCGAACGACTCATACCAGCCCTCGTGATGGTCACGCGTGTTCTCAGTCCAATCATTTCGAACCGGTTATTTCTAAAAAACGTGGATCACGGAAACGAAGGAAAGGTGTATATATACAATAATGAGCGCTGAAACGGGTTCCCGGCGTCAGCAGGGGAAATCAGCGATGACCTTCAAAAACCTGATCCGAGCTTCTGCTGTCGAAAGGTCCTATTTTCCTCTCGTGTCGAAAGTGTCTATATCTCGTGTTACAACACGGATTCCTGTACGAATGAAAATGCGGCAGAACTACGGAAACATAAAAAGAGAAAACACGCAGAAAAATAACAAAGAAGAATCTGCTCTATTAGTATACCATTTTTCGCCACACGTCAAAGTGCCGTCAAAGGCTAGGTAATTCACGAACACGCACACACCGGCCGAAGGCGCAAGGTCGCGACGAATTTAATCGGCCTGATTGGTTTAGCAGGTCACTGCTCACGCATGGAAAGACGGTGAACGCCGTGACCTTGTGCGTTGGGTGCCGCCTGATCGGCAGCATCGGTTCGTAAGGTCGGCTGCGCTCTAACTTGTAATGAAACGAAGCATTGCGTATGACTGCGCGTATAGGCTGCACTTTGCAACAGATATTTTTCCTGGTTTCTACGAGATGGCGTCACGATATATTTTTCCTGGTTTCTACGAGATGACGCTGCAGGTGTTGTCAATGCATCTGTATCAGTGACGACTCGCGGTTTTTATATCAAGCCCGAAGCAACTCGACGAGCAAAGGTCTCCGAAGGGTAAGGTATTTCGATTTGTTATCTCTTCACTTGCCTCTTGCTCTTAATTGCCACGACAAAATAATACTACAAAAGAGAGAAGGAATTAATATTACTGGCCACGATGATGGACTATACCAATGGCTGCATTTATATGTGGCGTTCTTAAACGAAGCGAACATAATAAAGCGGTATAAAAAAAAACCTTGTCGCACCTAGAAAAAAGTGTCGCTTTGATTATGACTTGTTCTCTTAAATACCATTCAAAGTAAAACCATTTCTGTGGTCAAAGACAATCAAGCTACACAAAGCAGGCATTTTTATAAAAACGGTATGGAGTGGCGCTTTCCTTCACCCGGTGATTTTGCATCTAAAGACAATTTTTTAGAAATAATAAACAAGCCATTCAGTCATTTTCCCCCAAGAAATACACATATTACCTTCGTGATTCTTCACGTAATCGTAAAACAGGTTTGTTAAAGAAGTTAGGCTATCTTTAGTGTCGGCCTAAACCAGGATTGCTCCCTCCTTATTCTGCATGCTTTACACCAACTTCGACGGGAGTATATTTGGGTTGCAGCCCAAATATACTCACCGCAAGCAAGCCATTTTAAGAGAACGGTTGCTTCACATACTGTACGTACTGCTGTCACGTTGGCTCAAGGCACTTCGAAGTTATTTAATTTTGTTTACATTGGTAACATTGCTGAATAGCTGTATAGGACTGGTGGCTGTGTCTTAATATAAGGGCACACGGATAATTCTGTTTACAGGGATTTCAAATCGAGTTTAAAATTGTTTAAAACTTGAGCCCTTTCAATTAACCACATAGACGTTGTAAGAACAAGCAGGGCAGTAGAAGGTCCGCATCGGACAATGAATATCTTATTTGTTACGTCGATGCACAAAGATCGGTATTGGTTAAACTCGTGAGACAAGTCGAAGAAACAGTGCCCGCTACGGTGAAGCAAGCTGCACACCCAGTCAAAATATCTGACAACATATTTATTATTACGAGCTAATGTAAACGGGTCGCTAAAAAAAAAATATTTTGTTTTAAGTTTTTTGCCTGACCACTGTTAGATATATGGCTGACATTCATGGAATTATCCCTTCAAGGTTTAACAAAGTAAAAAAAAAAAACAATATGCGATCCTGTAGTATAACGACCAATAATGCATTACGAAAACTGAAAGGATCCCAGCAACTACTCTGTGGAAAAGAAAAATCTCTTGGGAACTTCCTCCCAACCTCTGTTTTCCTTTCGTGTTGTGGGCACGTGCCAGCAAAATTCTCGCTGCAAAAAAAGTGGAATGCGAAGTGGTTGAGACGCACGCAGAGTACCCTTGGCACGCACCACGTGATCACATGATTTTTGCGTGAGTACGTGACGTTTTTATGACCCGTATGAAGAGGAAAAAATGTTTCATCAGTTTGGTATCAACCAGGAAAGAGCGAAGAATGTTCAATAGGTAAGGAGGTAACAGGATTGGCATTCTGTGGCCGCACCGAACGGCGAGGTCGTGGATCTTTTAGTAATTCGTTCCAGAAGATGGTTTCCTCCTGCAGCTTTTTTTGAAGATTAGAGGTACCCGTGACACCGTGGACGATGCACGATCGAAAAAAATATGAGCTGCAACCGAAACTCACACTCTTTTAACGCACCTACCGCTTTAAAAAAATTGTTTTAATTTGTTTGGTAGGTCTTCGAGCTTGTAAATCGTTTTCTGGAGATATAATGGGTAGTTGTGGTGATTAAAGACGAAAGAACATACCGGATTGTGTGTTACAGCTCACATTCTTTGAGGGGGGGGGGGGGTCACACCCATGCTAACAGTTAAAATGACATCTGGTTTCAAGCGCTAAGTCTTAACTCGGATAAGTTGTTTGAACTGAACAGAAGTTTCGTACCGGGGGGGGGGGGCTTATGAATGTAGCACTGAATAGATTGAGTGCTTAATGGGCTGTGGAGAAGTCACCATTCGCAATCAGCCGGAAAGTAATACTAAACACTGTCTAGGTGGTGCAGGTAATTCTTCGCGTGCATGTATATTTTAAAAAGCAGCAACTATGAACTCGCAGGAGGCCTAGTCAAAGGAGGGCCTCTTCCCACAAAGAGGCGTACCACTGATTTTTTTGTTAGCATGTCCTTTTAGACGGACGAAAGCTAATGGTTTTGTTGTTTTGGCAAATCCCGGCGTTGGCATGCAGGCGAGCTGAGATGGTGTTGTGGTTGCCGTCTTCCTTTGTTCAGAGTTTAGCCGCAGCCCTCTTAAAGCCTCCGTATATGTTTTAAAATATATCAGATTTGTCCGCAAAAACTGTACGCACATGACAAAAGGGCAGCACACATATATGTGTAAACAGGCCTTTAGCGTGCAAAACAGGCCTTTAGCGTTATATTGTGCTCACTCATTCGTCAAGTTCAGAGATTAAATCTCGCAGTGCCCGGCATTTCTAGGACCGTACAAGTTCCTCAAATCTCTCATGCAGCCTGGCTTATGAGCACTTTACTGCGGCTTTTGTATTTTCGCTATCAAGTATGTAAAAAGCGTGAAAAAGCACAGCCCACGAACCTGATGTAGAGCTGACCAGCCTTCAGTCCAGACGCGCGCAAAGAGCCTGTTCCACTTCCGGGCAAGTTTCGGTGTGTGAGAACAGCTGCGCGTCTGTCCAAATACGGGTACGTTGAGGGCTATCACTCTGCTCTCGAGCGGAGTCGACAGTTCCCATATCGCTCGTCACGAGACATCCGAAGCGACGGAGGAACGGAAGGATGGATAAGGCTGCGCGATTACCTCGGAGTGGATGACGGCGATTGAAGTGAAACGAGGACAGGACTGAAGACAGGATTGGCTCCTCTTAAATAAAAAAAGTAACTTTGTACACTGCTCAGCCAACAAAAACATGACATTTAAATTCCGTTTGCCCCAAAGTTTATTAGGTGCGCAAGTTATTAACTTTGTTCAAATAGGCAGTAGGGAAGAAATTGGCAGCTATGCTCGGAGTGTGGGTACTGCTTTCCCCATTTTCCGAAACCGCCACGATGGGCCTTTGCCCGTTCGCGTCACGTAACATTCGTTTACATGCCAGTGGCTCGTGAACGCAGTTAGTTTGGCCGTTTGGGTTTGAAGAGTGGCGCTTGCGAATGATATGGTTCTGACGTTTGGATGGTGTTAGGAGATCATCGCGGTATCATTTCGCTTTTTTGTGGAGTGTTTGAGCAAGAAGGACGACCGAAAGCACTTCTTGCACCATCGCTTAGGCACGGTATTGAAAGCTGGTGGAAACTGAGAACATTGGTCATACGCAACAATAGGACTGAACTGTCGTGACTCCAAGCTTATAGAGTGGTTTGAGGCGTTCAAGCGTAATACATTTCGCCTCTTTTCCATGCAATTCGACGATCACGAATTCTGCGATAAATAATAGAAGTATGCCCAGCTTTACACCTGACCGGAACGCAGATAACGCTTCAGGTGCAAGGTCGAAGCCGTAGAAGGAGCCTATTGAGCGTGCAGTCACGTGCACAGGTTGCGGTTTTCGAAGATGAGTCTTCGTGCTCCAATAATTTCTCCCGAGTTTGATACCGATCATAGAGATGCTCGGTCTTAATCTGCTGGGCGGACATAACATAACTGCCACGTGGCTTCCAGAAAAAAACATTGATAAAAAGCGAGTGACTTCACCGTTGAATTTAACACTCAAATTCAACACGCAGCCTATAAAATAAATGTCGGTTGTACTGTTTGTCCCTATACGGTTTCCATATTAGATTTAGCAACTGGTGACTGCCCAAAGTTTTGTTCGAGCTGCCACCACCACCGGCAACGTTGATCGTGCATTCCGCACGATGAACGTTGTCGGTCTTAGCAGGCTATTAATGCGAGCCTCGTTCTGAGCAGGCGCTCTAAACAACGTCCTCAAATATGGCGTCCAGTAGATACCCCCTATAGGCCAACGCGCTGTCTTACCAACAAGCCCTTACGTGGTGTGGGCAAACGCGCAGCTTCCGCATGAGGTGCGTGCACTGCGCGTGCGCAGGAAGTGGACCGTCTGCGCATGCTCCCTGCCAATAGCAGCGCCACCCAGCGCCGTGACGTCAGCTGGTGGTGGTGTATTCTCCATTTCACTATAGGTGTGAGCGTAGCAGAAGCCACAAGAGCGAGCTCCGGGCTCTCAGTGTCCCTGCCACACACGCGCCCTCGTGCAGTGCAAGCACTGTTCAGGGTCACATGCTGGCGCTTGTAGCATCGCCTGCGTCTGGACTTCTGCTGAGACGACGTATGACGTTTTAGGGGAACATCCCAACAGGTTACGAGTGAAGGTATTTTTTTCAGATTGGTATATTTTTTTAAAGGTTGAAATTCAGAATGTAGGAAACCCTGTTGCTTTGCAATCTCAGGGCGTAAAGCGTGAACCACCGAAGAAAGTAGCAGATACCCAGAGAAAAGAAGATAAAAAAAGCGTCGACTCGACATGCCACTGATCACTGCAGCGCCAATATTTTTAAGCGGAGAAGAAAGCTTTATGACGAACAGAAAAGCGATGCTTTAGATGTGCGTCAAGGCACCATCGAGCGAAAAAGTGTCGGAGCAACATCACATGTCGCAAATGCGTAAGTAGATTTGCAATCTGAATCTTAATAGACACGTATTAAATTTCTCTAACTAAGAGGATCAAATATGATAATATGGAAGCCTCATTAAAGGGACCATGAAATGACCTTTTACCTTTGCCAAATAACACCAGCTCGGAGCACGTGGAGCGAAAGCTCGCGCTGTCGAACCCAGGATCCTGGGTTCAATCCCACCCCTGTCCGTTTCGATCTAGATGAGCACCGTACCAGTGCGCGGTCGTGTATCACTACTGCGTGGTGCACGTTAAAGACCCCAGGTTAGCGGTTGTACTGCACTGGCTAAATTGCTTATCTACAGTGGGTAACAATGTCGCCTTGTTCTGGCAGACTGAACTCCTGCTGTATAAACAACGAACGACTAATTTGATATTTTTTTTTGTTAATTTCCTTCGGATGCAGTGTGATGGAGAAGGCACGAATACACTTGTCCCCTTTTTCCTCAATGGCAATGGCTTCCAACATTTCACGGCCGAGCTGATATCGGGGCTCTCCCACGATGCCTAAGTCTGAGGGTCTTGCTTCGCATTGGCATTGCTTCGCGGCAATGAGCTGCGAGGTGGCCTGTTGTGGTCAAAGTATTTAGAGAGGTTGCGTGTTCCGTTGCCGCGAATACCAATGCGAAGCAAGACCCTCAGACTTAGGCATCCTGGGGTTCTAAAGGAGGCGCACGATGAAAGTATTTTACCGCCGTCGTTTTTAAAATCACATACTGTCCTCATTCTGAAATTTGATGACACCGTACAACTTTTGTCCGTATCATCCTTCAGACCCATTTGCTTATCGAATGTAGACTACACAATTATTATGGAAGTCCTGGCTAGATGATTGCAAAATGTTATAAAAATATTGTCGGGCCGCATCAGACATTCGGTATTGAAGGCCGCACAATTTTTTACGAATATCCACGTTGCCAGGAGTATCCTCAAATGCTGGGACACGTATGAACGTTGAGTTCCGGTGTTAGAGCTAGACCTAGAGAAGGCATTTGATCGCGTGTCATATGGGGTTCTATTTTTATTTTTAGGGCATGCGAATGTAGGTTTTGTAATTCTAGATGGTTTAAAAATGGCATACGCTGGTTGTTCGACGTCACTAATAGCCAACAAGAATCTAGGTGACGGTGTCAAAGTTCAGTCTTCCGCAAGGAAAGGTTGTCTGCTGCCTCCTTTGCTCGTTGCGATTTATTTGGGGCCATTTTGTTTAAGAATAATTCCCAGTAAAAACATTTGTGGGTTAAGGTTAAAATCGTGCGAAGTGAAAGTTCTTTCGTACGCAGACGATGTGGCTGTGTTTTGTGTTGACGGAGAAAGCGCGCGTGAAGTCGTTAGTGTTGCCTCCTCGTTTTAAAGAAGTACAGGCAGTGTAAATTAACGGGGCTAAATGTGCTGGTTTCTGGCACGCAAAGTGGTCCACCGCGTTTGATGTCTTTCTGAAGGTTTAGTGGACGTCCTTCCCCCTGAAGTATCTTGGTGTGCCGTTCGAGCACTACAGATATAGCACCCAGATGTAGAACGAAGCGACGGAGAGTGTGAGAGAAAACGCGGAGAGTTGGAAGGGTCGGGATTTGTCTCTGTTTGCACGTGCTACAGTATGTAATTTATTTTTAACACCAAAAATGTGGTACATACTGCACGTTATGGCTATGTCTCGTCTTAGCGTACAAAAGCTGCAAAGAGTTCTTGCAGTCTTCAGCTGGAGTTCAGTCTGAAAGCGTTCTACCCGTAAAAATTGGTTTCGCGCCGTTGGAACTTGTGACCTGGGATTGTCCCACCATTTTATTTGGCAGATTGTGTCTAGGTTTATGTTCTTAAGGCGATCAGAATAATGTATTCTCGCGTACCCTGCTGCAGTTGCGATTACGAAATGCTTTGCCGGAATTCGTTGTTTCGTCCGATAACTTATTGGGCTCCAGTGTCCAAGGCTTCATGTGTGAAGTTGTGCTTTCATTTAGAATGCAGAATGTGCGTTTTTCGTTAAAGTACCTCACTTCAGTCATTCAGAAACGGCTGTATAAAAGTTTAGTTGATATTTTGTTACCACTGCCCCTCTACGGATCACTGTACTGCAAGGACGAGGGGCAAGGTGTGCTAAAAAAAGTTAAGAAAATGCCGGCTAAGCCATCGGTGAAGTATGTTTTTTAATTGCATTTTGGCGTCTTACCATTCAAACCTTGGCTGAAGGACAAGGGCATTTTCGTACCGTTGTATTTAAATTGCATCCTATGTAAACAAAGATGAGTCGATCTAACACGTCTTCATAGTATGTTGGGACACCGTATTTCACTGGCACATTGTTCAGCGTACGCTGAAAAAAGTCCTTCCTCTAACTGCACAATGTATTTTTTTTTACCTGTTGAGAACAAGAGAATGGTGTCCCTTATAACATGTTTATGCTTCTCGGCCTTTACAGCCTATGGAAGACAAGAATGGTGTACGCCATGAGGATGCTAATGCGGGCCTCGTAAAAGAAATCTTTATTGAAAGTGCGGCATATATCCGGGAAGTTTATCGTGCAAAGTCTAGACCTTCTGATTGGTTGTCATTTCCGAATGAATTAGGGTATTTGATAAGATTTTAATGCAATCGTGTTAGCCACAAAGTAGCCAACTTGTTTTTAACAATTTTAAGTGTGTGTGTGTTTTGTGGCCAGCATGTAAACATGCAATAAAGAAAAAACAAAAAGCGTGCGTGACGGAGTTGGTTGCGCATGCGGCTGTCACACAAGGGAAACGGGGTCGGAATCCCGCTCGGCTCGGATCCTCATTTTATTATTTTGTACCCTTCTAAAAATATTTCAGCATTTCTCGCCAGTCATCGAGGGTTCTTGTTCAAAACACTCCTGAACGTGCCATGTCTATGAAACTAGCGATAACGCGCTGCTTTGGGTCACCCTTCCGCCGCCGACACAAGATTCGTTTCGCCTTCCTCTTTGTGTTTGTAGGCACAATTTCACCTCGTTAAGCGTTTATTTTTGTTCTAAATTCATCTGCTTTTCTTATTGGTGACAACATTGCATAAGGCGGAAAGTGGGTAGAAATCAACGCGTAAAGAATCATGTGCCTGAAATACTTCAGCTGACAGTTCATCCTTAGATGCGTCCTGTAGGGAATCAACCACTAATAATAGCGTACGTTTTATGTCCTGTACCCACTAACAACACAGTTATATCCCAAGGTACCCAACTATATCGCACTCCAAGTAAACTATGAGAACTATAGAAATGCGTGCAATGACTTCTCTGAAATCATCTAGAAGTTCCGATGTTCTTCCTTAGATCGCAGTATTGTCATGAAATGGTAATGGAGAATGATAAAGTTACGAGTATGCTGCAACCGCAATACACTTATTATCTGCTTCTTTTTATCTTTGAAATTACTTCATTTTCCACTCGGCACACACACCGCTATGGCGGGAATTCGCACACGGCGTAAAAGTTAAATCTGGAAACATACACAAGAACTAGAAGCGCATGTCGCACATTTCTGGCCAAAAAAAGTGACGCGCTGAAATTGACAGCCTCTTCGACACACTCGGTTTGACTTGGATACGCCGTAAAACAGATTGTGTTTGTGTGGGTTCACGAAGTGTATGACAAACGACTCTTGCCAGTGTGATAACGTCCGGATTGAGACATTTCCTATTGCTTTTGAGGTAAATTCACGACCGCCGGGATTTCGCAGCTTTGGCAGTTTTCGAGACATCGGCACCAATGCAAGTAACTCGGAGAAATGGCTGCGTCTATCGTGGTTTTCGGCACATTGATCGCTGTGTTTTGATTGTTTGCGGACTGAAATACCATAAACTTCCCTCTTCTGGTGTTCTGTGTTTGTGTCAGAAGTTCAAGCATAAACTGCTGTATACATTTCATATCCGCATTAGGAAAGAAAGCAAATTTGAAGGCGTCTTTGTCATTTGAAGGAAGCGGGCTGTTTTTGTATTTGTATTCGGCTACGTCAAGGCCTACCACTAAAACATGTGACGTGGTGAAAACGTTTGAGTTATTCTTCTCGTGTGTTCTTTACGTGTGTGACAACCTCGACCCCTTGTGTGTACGTGCCATTTTGGAGGCGTGTGACTAAGGGGTAAGAGTTTCAATACATCCCTTCCAATCAGCTGATCAGCGCGAGTTCGTATTATATCTTTGGTTACTGGTGTTTTTCCTAAACAAATGCAAATAGCGAAAGTGTCAGTACTACACAGAAAGGGGAGTGTAAATGATGTGGGTAATTACAGACCGATTTCTATATTGCCAGCATTTTCGAAAGCACTTGAAGAAGTACTTCGTACATGTCTAACTAATTTTTTCAACTAAGCATAACTTGAATACTGCTTTGCAGTTTGGTTTTATAAAGCATAAATCTACCGATGCTGCCAACCTCGTCCGAAAAGAATTCATCTTGCAAAATCTTCAAGCAAAAATATTGTTCCTTGAGTATTCATAGACTTCACAAAGACTTTTGATCGTCTAAAGCATGAAATTTTACTAGCGAAATTGGATACATATGGGATTCAAGGGCGCGCTTTGCAGTTAGTGAAGTCTTATCTAGAGCACCGTATGCAATTAGTTTCTATTGATGGATATTCGTCAAATTCGAAGCGTATTCTTACTGGTGCACCACAGGGAAGTAGATTAGGTCCTTTTCTTTTCAATATTTACGTTAATGATATTGTGAATGTTTAATCGGATGCAACATTTATCAACTATGCCGATGACACTAGTTTGCTTTTTTCAGCTGAAAATGTCGATGTGCTATTTGACATGGCAAATCAGGCGTTATCTGCATTGGCAATTCGGAGTCGTATTAATTCCCTACAAATCAACGTCTAAAAAAC